>ML780692.1:1547766-1563350 GCA_009831015.1 Picea engelmannii | reverse complement strand
CGTTTGGGTAAGTTGGTGCATCAACTTCCCGGGGTCGTAACTTTTGCATACGATCTCCGTTTTAGGTGTGTGATAGCTTGTTGGAAAGGTATCGTCGAGGAGATTCATTTTGGGGGCTCAATCATGCCTTTGGCTATCATTGAAAACCTCGATCTCAAAAAACCTTCATTTAGGCCCTCAAAATGACCTCGGAAGTTAAAACCTGCTAAAAATAGTAAATTGTCAAAATTGCCATAACGTTGTTTTGAGCCAGTTGAAAAAGGTGGGTGGCCACCAATATCCACCTGGATCATCTAATGCGCTAAAACTTATATTATTCAGTAAGTTGTGAGTGAATGGGAAAGTATACCAAACTTGGTTTCCCCATAATCTCCCAAGGCAAGATATTTACATATGATCCTAACTCCAGCATAACATCTTACTTCAAATTTTCATATTTTTGTATCAAGTTGAAACTTATGACATGTTCTTATTAGTGTACTCTTTCCTACCTTGCAGGTACGATGTTTTGGAAAAGGAACATTGATTATAGTGGCATCCTTCTCTCCTACTATTAGTTGTTTCAAGGTAATGCACAACATTTTGGATAACTAATCATTATCCAATATCTTAAAAAAAATATCTTACTAAATCATGCATTAGCTCCGTCATCCCTTCCTCCTTTTGTAGGGAAGTTTTAGGTTCTTCAACTTTCATTCCTACCCCTTATCTCATGATAGGTATTTGTGTCACATCAATGGTGCCAAGGTGTGCAATAGTAGTTGTGCCACATTAGTGCCAAATATTATCTTATAAAACTTATTTTTATTTAATTATCTAACCTCAGTGGAACAATTCTTGATTTCCTAGTCTAACTTGGCAAGTTAGCTCCTGCATAAACTCTTGTGCAAACTCATCACTAGGTTACAGAGTGTATTCTTGACACATTAGCATGGCTAGTTAATCTACATTCATAATTTACAAGGTTGGAATGTCTTTTCCTTTTTTCCCTAACTTCCAACTTCTGTATTAATTTAGGGAAATCCTTTATGGCATGCCCTACTATTTTGCAATGACCAAACCTTAACTTCCTTGGATGAGAGCATTTTCCTTATATATGTCCCATCTCATCATAGTTGAAACATCTAATGTGGACTCGACCACCTCTACCTCACCTGTTATCACCTTCTTTTTCTCCAAACTACCAACATTGTTGTTATCTTTCACTCTGAACTTAGTTCTCTCAAAATTTTATGCCAAGTCTTGTACATCCCTACAATTATTTGAATTATGTGACTTGGACTTCCAAAATTCATAGTACATAATGCTTATTGTGCTAGTGTAGTTATCCAATAAAAGATAGTCCATAGGAGGGAAATCACACTTCCTGTAGATCACACAATATTCTCATGTTGGTGCAATGACAATGGGAATTGTGTTGGTTTAAGTGCAATGTCTCCCCTCATTTTTTAGAAATAATTATTCAAGTAGCTTTTTTTCCAGCATTTTGTGCACCATACTTTCTCCCACCATCCCTCACATTTTCCTAGTTCTTGCATCCATTTATATAAGGTCAACCATTGATGTTGACGAATCCTTGAGATTGGTTAGGAATTATTTCATAGTCCCATAATGGACTCGAGGCAGATTTCATGCTAGAATTCCTCCCTTCAAGTATTCAATTATTCAATTTTTGTTGCCTTAAAGGTGTCCTAGTATGAGGGAGGAGTCCACCTATAAACACTCCTTTTGTGGTACATATTGAACCTTGCAAGTAAGCCTACTCATTAGAACCTTGAATCTTTTTTCATATTATCAAGAAGACTCCCCTAGCTTCTACTTGATGTATTTAAGCTCAATTATACTATGTTACATTTTGTCTTTGTCTTTTGAAACTAAGTTAAAAAACATTGTTTAACTTCATCTAATGTTCTTAATATCCATGGAAGAGTGATCTATGTATGTACCACTACAAGGTCCTCCTCATCAATCTTGTATGGTATTCCAACCTCTAAGTATCTATATAAATACCTCTTGCATTGCATATGGCATCACAAGTGAACGAGTGTTGTTGAACATATCCATCACCTTTTATATAAAAAAATTGGTAGCTACAACACAAAAATGCCTATTAGAGTATCCATATTGGTTGTTGAACTATGTAATAATACAAAACATCTTGGTCCACATTGAATTACAGGGTCTAGGTCACTACACTTGCAGATATGCAGACACTACTCACTAAGACACTCCCCCATTTTTAATTGGTATAATCATACTACCTACTCATACCCTGACTACTAAATGATGCACTAAAGCTATTATTAGATAAGAATATTGGGGGTACTTGAACATGAAACAAAGGCTCAAGGTGTGGTTCTTGTACTATATTGGTTCTATTGTGTTCTAGACTAACCATGTGAACTATTTTAGTCTCCCTTTACTAAATATCTTAGTCTCCTTGATCGGTGCCACCTCCAACTGTGACTCAACACTAATTTGGAAACATCCCCATTTTTTCATCTGTCATACTAATCAACAAAAATATTATACACTGCAACAATTCTAAACAATAAATCTACACCCACACATATGCTAATTAGGCATTCCTAGTTTAGGCATCTCAACCAATAGATGTCTTTGCACTAGGTCATATTATTTGTCCTTCTAACACATATACTTTATCATGAAACTATCAACTAGCCTCTTATCCTAATGATATGTTCAAATCTTCTAACTCTCTTATCCTTCCTTCATTAACAACTTCTATAATTACCTCTCACAACATGGCTTTGTCGCATTCTCTAGTTGTTTGCATGTAGTATAGGCACCATGTTCAATTATTATGACTCTTTTTTAGACTTGTTCATCTCTATCTTAGGCTTGTGTATCATCAATGACATTCTTCTCCTTTACACCTTCATCCTCAGCACATCCATTGTAATACGCCCTAATATAAATTCCAATCATTTTCTCATATACTAAGTTTTGGTAGGTTTTATATTGTTATAGCACCATTCTATGTGACATGTGTGCTCTACCACTTTCTATGAGTGTTTTCATAACCCCTACAAATATCATAACATTTCATATCCCAAACATCTTATAAGCCATTAAAAATGAGTAATTGACACGATCTTACATTATTGTGCTTGACAAGGAATGACAATGATCATTACAAAAAATTGAAGCAACATCACATTGGACTTATTGCATTTATAAAAACATGAAAATCAATAGGGAATTAGAGGATCGTTCTCTCATCAAAATACTTGGATTTGTAGCAACACATGTAAGAAACATATGCATGTTCATTGTTAGGCAAGTGTTAGTTTTTTCTATTTAAGTGATATCATCGAATTTGAGTGTAGAAAAATGTTTATGACATATGTATCCAACAATATACCTTTGACTCATGGTATTAATTATCTCTTATAGGAAACATGGAAATTGTTGTTTGGTCCTATAAATTCAGAAAATCTATCTCTCTTAATTTTGGATTTATGCCCAAAATTCATGGAAGGGGTGCACTCTCTGTACTTTCCTTTCAGTATCTCATCCTTACTAGTTAAAGATCATGATGTCATTGACATATTTTTCACTTTTATCTCTAGTTCGGGAAAAACCTTGGTAAGCATTGCTAACTTGCTCATTTTGCATGCTCCTTTCCATGTTTTGAAGATAGTTTTCAAGGAACTTTTTTGTTAGAAAAGATTAGCATTTCCTTAGGCACAAAATGAGGAAATTTTAAGTTGGTTTTTGGATAGCTTCTCTTATATCTACTAATTATCACATTTTTAAAAACCTATGAGTTTCTTTTACTTTTGTAGTGTCTTAAGCTATCATTTTTTGGTTTTCCTTCTTTGTTTGTTGTTGGATTTTCAACTCCCTACAAATGTGCCTTATTTGAGCTTCCTTGATAGATTATAATATTCTTAATCTTCCCAAGAGGATGACAAAGAGAGGAAAAACTCTCCCCCTGTGCTTAATCATCATTTCAGAAAATAGGAAATTCCAAGGGGGAGAATTGTTGGGGAATTGATTCCCAAGGTGCCAAGTTGTAGCTACAAGGTTCTGAGACTTCTTGTTCGGCCTATTGTTGAATCCCTATAAGTGAAGTGGGGCAGTTGAAGGATTGTTGAGAAGAGAAGAGACACACTTCATGGGGTGGGAAAAACATGTGGGAAATGAGAGATTGTAGACTGTTAGTTTGAGTTAGCACTTGAGTCTGTGTTTTATGTTGTCTGAGAGACCTTAGCCTGGTTATGATTTCATTTCCTGGGTGGAGTTTAGTCCCAACTCACGGGTGGCCCACTTTTGAAATTTTATGAGAAACACATTCTAACGATGGGAAGAATGTGGAAGGTATGCACGTAGTTGGTGTTCTCTTATAAAAGATAAGTGCCATTTATGATATTGTTTAATTTACTGTGTGTTAATTATCAATTTTATATTTTGGATTTTCCTTGTATAAGTTGCATGTGTACATGGTTATTATTCTGCATGAGTTTGTGCATTTTTAGAATATTATCCTACATTAATCTGAGCATTTGTAGAAGTATATCAGTTACTTAAATGGTATCATAGTTCAAAAAAATCCGTGTGGCATTGCCCAGTAGGAGTCTGGGGTTGCTACAATGCGATATCAGAGCCCAATTTTAAACACTAAGCATGCATGGGCCATTTATCAGAATGCAGAAGTGAAATCATAGATTATGCAGGAAAATTGTTTGACAAAAATGTTGGAAAGAGTGTGTATGCAACTTGTTTGATTAAATTAGTGCGGTGAAATTTGAGAAATTTCATGGGTAATTTGCAAGAATCAAACCTAGAAAATAACAATATCCAATTTAAATATTTAATTGACTGAATTCGAGCCCATGATTAGTCGAATTTTATGTTCACAGTGTGCCTGGGTGAAATTGGATGAAATTGAAAAAAAATTGAGTTTTGGTAGTGGAATTATGGAGAAATTCGACAGGAAAGGGGGGGTCAAATTTTGTGTGCCAATGTTAAATTGGTGTACGTAGGGTCGGGATCGATCATATATAACTATACACAGAGCTTCAATTGTGGTTGATAAAAAAAATAAGTGGAATTGGGCAAAAGTCCCAAAATTCTAACGACAAATTTATGGAGATTCAATGAGAAAGATGACAAATTTCACTGGGCCAAATTTGGTCATATGAATCTGATATAGAGTTTCAATGGTGTCCTTTAAAATATTTTTGAAATTAAATAATATTGGGCATTTTTTTGGAAATTTCGAAAACAAGCGAAATTCAACAAATTTGGAAGAAAACAAAATTGGGTATTTTCCCATACAATGACGTCAGCATGATGTGGAGGCCACGTGTTAGCTCATGTGGTATAAAAAATGCATGTACTACCATGGTGGAAGGTACATGTTGGATGGGATGACAGTTGGCGGGTGATGTGGAGCCATGTGGCAGGACAACTGTCAGTCCCAGGAAACCACGGTAAGATCTTGGAATTTGTCTAAGTGTTAATAGTCTTCCTACTCAAATATGTTGAAGGGGGACATGAAAATTAGTTATGAGGATTTGTGGACAACGAAGTCCATGTATTCACTCAAGAATGTATATAAAAAAAAGATATTAATAATTCACATGAAATCAGAAACAAATTATTTCTAATAAAATTTTGAAGAACATAATGTTGTCTAAAATGATGGATTTGTTAAATTCTTGTATCCTTACAAATCATGTTGCATACACATTTTTCAAAACCAAGAACATAATTTTACATAAGCAGAATTCAATAGGAAGATTAGTAAACCAAGACATGGATGATGCCCAAGGAAATTACAATTATGAATATGAAGGCATAATATTTGGTATGGGCGTGGATGTTGCAGTAACAGAATCCAATGGGCATGGAGAAGACATAAAGGAAGAGAGCATGAAATTGGTAGAGACCATAAATATTTTGCAAAAGGATGTCCAAAGTTATAAATTGATAACGAGAAGCTTATTAAATCCAAGGAGCAGCAAGAAGTCTTTAAGATCAAGTTAATGCAGAGCTTAGAAAGAATAAAGAAGAAGATGGATAAGGAGACTGAGTCAAGCAAATCAGGGAGTCATCGGTCTCATGGTGAGAGGAGAAGAACCAAAAGTGTTGGTAGGAATCACCATCACTCTTCAAGATATTCAACTAGGAGAACACATAGTAGTTCAAGTACATCCCCTATCAGGGAGCATAAGAAGAAGTCTAGGGTGGATGAGCTACAAGGAAAAATGAATAAAATCAAACCACCTACATTTGATGGTGAACAAAAGAAGGATGAGGATGTTGAGACCTAACTGTTGGGAATGAGAAAGTATTTTCAGTTGCATAATTACTCTTCACATGAAGAAATAAGAAGTTTCATATATCAACTCAAAGGAAAAGCATAAATGTTGTAGGATCATTTTGTGCAAGTGCAACACATTGATGAGAAAAAGGTTACTTGGAGAGAATTCAAAGGGTATTTTCAAAAGAAGTACTTAAGCAAACGATACTATGATAAGAAGATGAAGGATTTCTTTGAAATATGGTAAGATATTGGAATTTGTCTAAGTGTTAACACTATCGTGGAGCGTAGAGAGAATAAGGGGTATGGAAAGAGGTATGGTATTCCCTCATACCCGTGAAACCACGGTAAGAAGTGGAAAATCAACTAAGTCCTAAGGATTGGTCGGGAGGATTGGTGGATGGAGTACTAAGAGTAAAATAAATATGGAATCACCCAAACCCACGATGAAATTTTGAAATTTGACTGAGTATCAAGACTTCACGGGTGTGAAGGATATCGCAAAGGTGATGAAGCATAAGAAAATGACCGTGAACCCGTGGTAAGATCTAAGAGAAAATGACTAAGTAGATGTGTATAATGAATATGGTGGAACACCACAGTGCCTTTTGGAGGAGGTGGAAGTTATAAAATGAATGAAATAGACTCATGAAACCGCGAAAAGCTTCTAAGTATGGGAGCAACTTAAAGGTGGAGGAACGCGAGAAGTGTTTATTCAACTTCTTGATGAACTCCCCCTGAATGTAAAACTCATGGTTTCTAGGCACCTCCTAGAGTCCAGTTATAGAGCATGCATCCGACCCGTGAGATGGCTTGCTCTTACAAGTGTTAACGAACTCTATGATAGAGGTTTTTGAACTACAAATCAATAGGGATGCATGAAAAAGGGGTATGCATGCCTATTCAGGTCTTACAACAATATTCCCTTTACATGTTACATAGATATAGGTACATACATTACATACTCCATCTCATGGAGATACCAGGTACACAATCAAACATTTCAAGGACCAATGCATCAAATCAATAACTATTACATCGTAGACTTTCTACAAAACAATGTGTGACTCAAATTAACACATGGTCTTGAGTTTGTTTTATTCAAATCAATTCACACAATTTACCTTTTTTGTCCACGATTAGTTCACTTCTTTTGCTTATGCACTTTTTCTTCTACACTTCTGCTATTATCACCAGCTTTCCTTGGACTAATCTCTTTGTTGTTATCTAGAACACCATCTCTATTCTTCTTTCTTATCATTCCAACTCAAACTTATGTCTTACCAAGAACACTAAGGAATGAATTTTACATCACAAAATATTTCCAAGCAGGACTTCAACTCGTCAACAAGAGATATTAACACACACAATGATCCAGATTATTTTCGGCACGAAATGAGAGCAGAGATTAACACATAAATATTTAGAGATATTGCAAGAGAGACAAAAATATAATAGAGATATAGCGGAAATAACAAGAGTCACAGATATACAATAATACATGATTTCTATTAATGAAATAAATGTACAGAGACTATAAAATATAGAGTGAAAGACTCGCTAGAATGGTGGCATCTTATCTCTGAGAAGAGATGTGACGGGTACTTGCATCCGTGAGAAGATGATTCTTAAAATGAGTCTCTAAGGTCCTTTTTAACATAAGTAAAATCCAAAACCCTAACCCCGAAAGATGAAAATCCGAAAGGTTTGTGGGCACCGATGGGGGTAGTTGATACGTCAACTTCCCAGGGGCGTAACTTTTGCATACGATCTCTGTTTGGGGCGCTCAATAGCTCGTTGGAAAGATTAATCTGAAAAATACAACTTTTGGGTGAGCAACATGATCTACGATCCATGTTGCTCCCCATTTTCTCAAAAAACATCGTTTAGGGCATCAAAATGGCCTCGGAAGTTAAAAATTGCTAAAAATAGTAAATTACCAAAATTGCCAAAAACATGTTTTGGGCTAGTTGGAGAAGGTGGGTGGCCATCGATATCCACCTGGATCAATCCTCCCTCCTTAGGAAGCAATGGTCTCCATTGCGTTGAGTTCCCGGGGGAGAGGGGAAAGTGATCGCTGAATCTGAATCTTGGTGAGTTGCTTGCCTTGTTGGAACCGTCGCGCTGCTTGGTTTGTTGAAGGTCTTCATGAATCTGTGGCTGGAAGGGTTGGACCTTTTTAACCAGTCTGGCTACATGAGATGACTGTGTGCAGAAAGAATCTTTGTGCTTTGTTGCAACTGTATTGACCTGCTTCTGGTGGATAGAAGGTGCTTGGGACGAGGTTGTAGTGGCTATAGTATCCTTTTGTTCCCCTTTTGAACAGATTGTGGAGAAGATGAATTTTGTAGTATGAGATACTACCTTGCGACGCTGTTTAGGTGGGGCAGTAATTGGAACTACCTTTGGTATCCTGTAGAGATGACCCCCCAGAGTAATAATGACACTACGAGTCGAGACTCATAGATAGCATGGTATTTCCACATATATGGCAATTGATCATTCCTCGGTTGATCATTGTGCAATACTCTAAGTGTATATAGCAGAAATTCCTTGAGATCAATTGATTTCCTCAACGGTTGAAGAGACTTGAGATTCAAACCCATGACCTTATGAATCTAGGCCAACATTCACAGAGACTCCTCTAAATCCATGGTGCCCTTCAACAAATCTCTGCCAACGTCCCCACTATCTACTTTCTATTTTTTCGTCCATTCATGCAAAATCTTGTCTAGCTTCTGCTCCTCGCGAGAAATCTCTCTGAGTTGTAAAGATGATCGAGCATGGGCATTTCTCTGCAACATGTCAAAATCAAATAAGTATTTCCACTCCATGTTTGTATGACAACTCCTTCCTCACTAGTGTTCTTCTTTTTCTACAAATAATGGCTGGCTCCAACCTCCTATTTGTTTTAGCGACTACCCCTACCTTCAGATGGTAGCGCCTCTAGGTAGCCTCTCATCGACCCTCCACTTTACATAGCCAACAGTATGCATAAACAGTTGGCAGTTGCTCCTTTTCATACTAGCATAAACAAACTACAAATGCCCATAACGTATTCCAAAAGAAAATATGTGCATATTTTCCATAATCTTTACGAGCAGTGGAAACACCAATTGCAACAAACACTCTTTCACTACCAAGGTGGATCTCCTCAAATGTGGACAAACACAAAACACACTACTGCAAACACATAGCAACTATCACTCAATATATCTACTCTCACCTAAGGTAGATTTCATTTACGTGGGCCCTCCCACGAGGGAGTCAATCCCAGTTCCACTCTTACATCATATTGGTAAATGGGAGAGGGAGAGGGAGAGGGAGAGTAGACAATAATTACACACACCAACATTGTGATTGAGGGATCTATTAAACAACAAATAGAGTACATATAAATACAAAAGTATTTGTCTCAATATAGACAACTACATTGATCCACTAAAGAAAATATATGAACTTCACACCAATCTAGGAAGCATTTAGTTGGAGAGAATCTCTCAAATCCAACTAGTCCTCAACAACCTCCTAAAAACTAGGAAAATAAATCAATAAGCTAGTGATCCCCACATGATCATAAATTCCTAGATGAAAAACATACATCTTCCATCCCAACATGAAAATGGCGATGCTTAACCACAACAAGATTGAATTTTAAGTTGAGGAAGGGGAATCTTTCCAATGGTGGTGATAGTGGCCTCGTTTTGGGCCACAAATAAGTAACTTATTTCACTTGGAAGTCGTTACAGGGAAATGTAGTAGCACTTTGCAATCCTTCTCTTTTACTTACTATTATTCTAATAGAAATGCATTAGTATAACCCCTATTAATTATGGAATAAATTTGATATAAATTTGTACCCTTTGTGAAGCAAATGAAATGGAGATTAAATTACAAGCTGTATAAATGATCAAAAGAACACTTGTTCAAAAATTTCATACCCATGCCATGTAATTAAGTGCACACACCTTCATAGAAAACAACTTTTGATGAAAATTTTCAAAGATAGACTAGAAATACGTGCATTGTTGTCTATTCAATAGATGTGTGATCTAGACTATGGAATTACTCTTTCCAATTAGTAATTAATGGGGTTTTATGAACACCTTGGTTAATTTTTAGCATCCTTCAATGTGCTCTCCATTGCTAATCTACCTTCCAAATCCTTGCGGACTTCTCAACTTCTTTGTCTCCTTATTTATATTCACTATCATCTATCAGATCGATTGTGCATTATGTATGCTCCTGCAGTGATGCAGAAAAGGGTGTTCTCTTTGTCTTTCCATCTGTTGTAACCTTAGGCGCTTTGTCTTTGTTCTCCATGTTGAGAAATCTGCGAAGACTTGTCTGATTTGAAATGGGGGGTTAATTGTGCCTCCACACCTTCTTCCACTACTGAGTCCAATCTCAACTCCCCCTTGTTGAAATTTGGTAGCTTGGAGGTACTTCTACATTGGCAATGCTCAACATGTAGAAGTGACCAAGAAAACTTTCTCCTAGTGACTTTATAATGTGTTTTTATAAAGTGATTTTATAACGTGATTTTATAAAGTTGGGTCTTTTAATTATTTTTAATGTAAAAGTGACTTTATGATGTTATGGGTCACTTTAATGAATTAAGTGACCTCAACGAATGATTAAGTTGTGACTGTTGATCTTGAGGGAAAGTGAAGAGTCACTCATGGGAGATCAAGGGTTAGAGGAGTTACATTTCAAAATTGCTTAAAGACAACTCAGTAGGAGAAGGAGGGCACACTTTTGAGGAAAGTTTGACAGAAGGTGAAGGGGCACGAATCCCAAGGAAGAGTATTGGCTTGGAGGAAGAACTTCAACAAGAAGGCTTTGACACACATCCCAAAGAGTGGGATTGGCACACAACCCAAGGGAATTTGCAAGAATTAATACAGTCCGTAAAACAGTAGAAGAGGAGTTCGTACAATCATGTAAGTTGGCCATACAACAAAGGGAGGGCACATAAATCAATGTTGTAAGTTTACAACATGTTTGCACGGATTTCTATGTAGTTTTGTTGAGTTTTTCATTTATGTTCTGTACAGTTTCCTTTTGGCACAAATTTCTATGCAGATGTTGACTGTTAGTGGAATATTATTAGTTTTCCTGAGCCGTACAACCATGGTTGTCTACCTTAGACATAGTCTGGGACAATTTGCATAGTGCTGTAAATTGCTAAAAGAAGATAATGATTGTGTTTTTATGTTGATGCGGCTTGCTGATGTAATAGTTTTGATTTTACCTTAAGTTGAATAAACATTCTTTCTCCTCAAAATATATCCTATTTTATGAATATTTCGTCAAGTGTTTATGCACATATTTTTGTGCCAAATGTGGGTTACTATCTATTGTTCATAAATTTATTTCGTTGTTATTTTATTTCAGAACTTGTCTATGAGTGTTTATGTCTATAAAGAGTAGTTGTATGGTTGTTGTATCTTTATAGAAGGATGAAATCTCCTTTAGTCTAAGTGGTATATTGAAATGAGATGTATTTCAGCATGGTATCAGAGTAGGTGCTCTGAAGTTCAATGGGAAACATTTGGCACTTGGGACAACAAGTGATTTGCTAGTGTATTTGCTTGAAGAAGGCATAAAAGGTTCTTTGTCAGGAGTACAAAAATGACTTCCAACATCCGTTTTAAAGATAGGTTGGAGGGGATATCCAACTACCTGCAATGGAAGGTTATAATCAGTAGTGTTCTCAAGGAGAACAAATTATGGTTGTTTATGAACACCATTGTGCCTGTACCTGCTTAAGATCCCATAGCTCTTGATGTTCACGAGGTGAAGGAAGCCATGACTCAGAGAATTATCTTGGACGGCGTCAAATACAACCTTATTCCACACTTGGTTAATAAGAAGACAACTAATGAAATGTGGGATGCACTGAAAGGCTTGTGTGAGGCTAAGAACAAGAACCGGAAAATGGCTCTTTGGGATAAGCTCCATGGAGCTAGGATGGCCAAAGGAGAGAGTGTGGAAAACTACCTCACCCGGGTTGCACAGGTGAAGGATGAGTTGACAGTTGTTGGAGAATTCATTCCCGACTCAGAGTTGGTGTGGATAGCCCTGAAAGGCTTCACCAAGAAGTGGGAGGTTTTTGTCAAGTGTGTGGTGGGGAAAGAGAAGCTCCCTGACTAGAGCATATTGTGGGATGATTTTACACTGGAGGAGATCCGAGAGGGATCTACGAAAAAGGCATTGGATGGTGCAGACAATAAGAACATTGCTCTTGTGGTAAAGGGAAATGAGAAGAAGAAGGACATGAGCAAGGTGAAATGATTTGCATGTCACAAGACTGGCCACTATGCTAGTCAATGTTCAAACAAGAAGAAGAAGAAACTAGAACCAGAGGTGTCAGCTTCAGCAAAGGTTAGAGAATTTGCTAAGAGATATGAGAAGGATTTCTCTCTCATGACTAGTCCCGTGGGCAGTGGGTGCCTAGTATTCAAGGACATTAAGTATTGGTTTATGGACGGTGGAGCTTCTCAGCACATGACAGGGTTGAGGTAAGTTTTCCTTGATCTTATAGAGATTGACTCAGACTATAGAGTGAATTTTGGAGCTGGCCCACAACTTGTAGTAAAGGGGTTTGGATGGGTGAGATTCCAACTAGAGTCAGGAGGTCTTTTGGAGGTTGTCGAGGTGTTATATATTCCAGAGTTGACAGTTAATTTTCTCTCAGTGTCAGCTTTGGATGAGAGTGGATTTGGAGTTGTCTTCTATGGTGGACATGTGTTTTTATATCATGTGGGAGCAACTACTGACACATCAATGATGCTTGGTGTCAAGTATGAGGGCCTATATAGGTTATTGGGTTGACCTATATTGGGGTCCACTGGATTTTAGAACTCAGATTCCGTGTTAGAGACTTGGAAGGTAGCACGAGAGAGAGAGTTAATATCGGGGACTCAATCGATACCGGGGACTCTCAGAGGACTCAATAGGCATGAGTCGACACAAATGGATGCTCAGGAGAGTGTGCATTCTCCTAGGAGCATGTCTTCAGTTCATGGTACAACAAAGGTAGTAGCATAGGCTTTCGGTACAGTGCGAGTAGTGGCTACCTGTTCTGAGGGAGCAGAGACTTCTAGTACAGAGGGTGCAGTTATGGCAGTTGATAAGATGGAGACGGATTCTGGTGGTGATACCAGAAGTACCTCTCTCACTAAGAGGGAGTGTTGAAATTTGGTAGCTTGGAGGTACTTCTGCATTGGCAATGCTCAGCATGCAGAAGTGACCAATCAAACTTTCTCATAGTGACTTTATAATGTATTTTTATAAAGTGATTTTATAAAGTTGGGTCTTTTAATTATTTTTAATGTAAAAGTGACTTTATGATGTTATGGATCACTTTAATGACTTAAGTGACCTCAACGAATGATTAAGTCGTGACCATTGATCTTGAGGGAAAGTGAAGAGTCACTCACGAGAGATCAAGGGTTAGAGGAGTTACATTTCGAAATTGCTTGAAGACAACTCATTAGGAGAAGGAGGGAGCACTTTTGAGGAGAGGTTGAGGGAAGGTGAAGGGGCACAAATCCCAAGGAAGAGTGTTGGCTTGGAGGAAGAGCTTCAACAAAGAGGGTTTGGCATGCATCCCAAAGAGTGGGATTGGCATGCAACCCAAGGGCATTTGTAGCCATTAATACAGTCTGTATAGCAGCCGAAGAGGAGGTCGTACATTGTGTAAGTTGGTCGTACAACAAAGGGAGGGCATCGAAATTGATGCCATAAGTTTACAGCATGTTGGCATGGATTTCTATGCAGTTTTGCTAAGTTTTTCCTTTCTATTTCGTGCAGTTTCCTTTTGGCATGAATTTCTATGCAGATGTTGACTGTTAGTGGAAGATTATTGATTGTCTTGGGCTGTACAAGCCATACAACCTGTACAAAGGCCAAATAAACTCCACAGTACGCACATAATACAGAGAACACAAATTAATCTCTCTTATTCACAAAAATGGATGTGGATACATTATCTATAAGCGGAGGCGGACAGGCAGTTGTGAACAGTTAGTTAAACCGCCGGTTAGTTGAACCGCCAAATTACTTAACAGTAACAGATTAGTTAACATTCCCCCCTTAATCCGAAGGGGCATTTGTCATCCCAAGCATCATTCTAAATTTTTCAAATTTCTCTCGACCCAAAGCTTTAGTAAAGTTGTCCGCAATTTGCTCTGAAGTGGAACAATGATTGCGATGAATGGTTTTGGCCTCAACATGATGTTGAATCAAATGATATTTGGTGTTGATATGTTTGGTTCGATCATAGAATTTAGGATTTTTGGCCAATTGTATTGCAGAAGTATTGTCAACAAAGAGAGGCGTTGAAGTCATTTGTTTCTCCTGCAAGTCTTCAAGAATTTTTCGAAGCCAAATGATTTATTTTGTGGCTTGAGCTTCTACAACGTATTCAGCTTCAGTTGTAGAATCAGCAGGAACTGATTGCTTTCATGATCTCTAAGTGATGGTTGCTGATCCAAGATTCATCAAATAACCTGAAGTAGACACCCCATGCTCTTTATCTCCATCAAAGTCAGAATCTAAATAACCAATGAGATGGAAGTCTGAAACTTTAGAATATTTGATGCCATAAGATTGAGTGCCTTTTAAATATTTGAGCACTCGTTTTGCTGCTGTCCAATGACCTTCACAGGGTTGATGCATAAACCTGGAAAGTATTCCTACAACAAAAGTTATGTGAGGACGAGTAGTAGTAAGATAAATTAAACTTCCAACAAGTTGTTTGTACTTTGTTGGATCTTCAAATGCACTACCTTCATTTGAGGTAAGCTTTAAATTCTGCTCCATTAGAGTAGAAACGGGATTACAATCCTTCATATCAAATTTTCTCAATAGTTCTCCAATATATTTCTTCTGAGAAATAAAAATGTGCTTCGGTTTTTTATCTACTTCAATCCCTAGATAATAATGTAGTAATCCCAAATCTGTCATATCAAAGACCTTTTGCAACTCCTTTTTAATAGATGCTATATAATCATCATTATTTCATGTGATAAGCAAATCATCTACATAAACAACTAGATATACAACCGATCTTCCAACTTTCTTAACAAATAAAGTCGCATCATCTAGATTGAAATGCTTATAATTCAACTTGAGAAGATGTGCAGTTAACTTTTCATACCAAGCACGAGGTGCTTGTTTTAAACCATACAATGATTTTATCAATTTGCATACTTTATGTTCTTTTCCTTTAACAGAAAAACCCTCTGGCTGCAACATATAAACATCTTCTTTTAAATCTCCATTT
>ML780692.1:1494579-1518703 GCA_009831015.1 Picea engelmannii | reverse complement strand
TGGAGTTAGAAGGGAAGCCCATGTACAGAAATCCCCAAAACACTGATAATAGAGGTTTCAGATGACCTGCTAACAATATGCCTCAGGTTTTCCAGAAGGAACAAAGGGGAAGAGATAGAGATGATCAAAGGGTTCAACCCCCCTTCCAGAACAACCTAGTTGATCATAAGGAAAGGGAGGAGATAGATGAGTTTGGCCCAGAGATTCACTGTATTGAAAAGATTCCTCCTTTTCCCCACTTGACTCAGTCTGCATATGAGAGATCTTTGATGAACATTCAAATCCATGAGTTAGGGAAGGGAGAAAGGGCTGGTCATACCTCTGACAGATATAACCTCAGGTCGAGGAGGAAAGAAAGAGACTTTGACAGCCCAGACCAGCCCCTCATAGCAGATAGGCCTATCAAATCTGCAGCAGCCACTACTAAAGAGAAGAAGATTCAGAGTGCTTTGCCAGTAGCCAAAGAGCCTGTCAGTGAGGTAAGAGAAGCTCCTACACCTAACCCCTCTTTCAATTTTGAGCATGAAATTCAAAAGATCAGGATTCCTGTACCTCTCTCTGAGCTAGTTAAAAATGAAGACTTCAAGAGGTCCCTCACCAAGTTGCTGCAATCCGAATCCCCCCAGCCTCCCTCTGACTCAATAAACCTTCAAGATGAGAAGCCTGCAGTCGTCTTAGGGCCCATGGTAGAAGATAGAGATGATTCATCCCCTTTCTTCTACACATTCCTAAATATACACGATAAAGTGTTGCATAACTGCCTCATGGACTCAGGGGCTTCCCATAACCTCATGCCCAGAATAGTAATGGAAGAGCTGGGATTAGAAGTGACCAGGGCCTATCATGATTTATACTCTTTTGATTCAAGGAGGGTGCAGTGCCTAGGGGTCATCAAAGACCTGGTGGTTTCCTTGTTTCAGCTGCCCATGAAAAGCATGGTCATGGATATTGTGGTAGATGACGTTCCTCCCAAATTTGGCATGTTGTTGTCTAGATCATGGATTAAAGAGCTCGGGGGAACACTACAGATGGATCTCACGTATGCTACCATTCCGGTTTTCGGAGGGGAGCAAAGGAGGCTGTATAGAGAAGCTCAGTTGGCTTACATAGTCAGCGATGAGGCGGACCCCACTAATCACCCCATCTTTGCAATTGACACCGATTTGGGGTCTAGCCTGTTGCAGCTTACTGACGCCCCTGAAGAGTCTTGCCAGGTCCGAAAGCAACCCCATCTTGGATGTCCGGATTTCCCCCCAACCCCTTCCATGTGGAAGATGTTTTTCGATGGTGCTTCTTCTGCTGAAGGCGCTGGCGCTGGGGTGGTTTTTATATCACCTTGTCAAGAGATCATATCCCTTTCATACAAGCTCGAATTCGAAACCACCAACAACGTAGTATAGTATGAAGCTCTTATTTTGGGCATGAGGTCTGCGAAGGAAATGGGGATTAGAGAGATAGCGATATTTGGAGATGCTGAGTTGATTATTCAGCAAGTAAGAAAGGCTTATCACGCCAATAATCCCTGACTCAGAAATTACAGAAATGAAGTATGGGACCTGATGGATAATTTCTTCTTGGCTTTTAACATTTCTTTTGTCCCGAGGGGGGAAAATACTCTAGCTGACTCTCTAGCCGTATCAGCTAGTTCGCTCAAGCATCCTCTACCGCCTGGGATAAAAAGTGATGTCGAGATAAAATGCAGACCATCTGTACCTGACAATGTCAAACATTGGAAGGTGTTTGAAGATGATTTGGAAATTGAAAGGTTTCTACAATCCGTGGATGAATTTTCTGTGCTGCACATTGACCAGGATCCTGACCTGGAAAATGACCTTCATCCTGGGGTATTTTTAAATAAAATCGCGAATCACCAGATCATTCAGCTGCCCAGCAATCACATCCCGAGAGGACTCATCCCTTTAGAAAGATTGTTTGATGGGAATGACGTGCCAGTAAAGGGTGGTGTTTCGAGTGAAGATGCTGACATAGAAGAATGAAACATTGGCACGCAGAATGAGCCTAGATTCGTCAAATTGTCTAGCAGTCTGACCAGGGAGCAGTGGGCCAAATATATTGCGTTATTGAAAGAGTTTGCCGATGTGTTTGCATGGACATACGAAGACCTGAAAACTTACGACACATCTGTTATTGAGCACAAGATCCCGTTGAAAGAAGAGGCTAGGCCATTCAGGAAAAAACTGAGACAGATAAATCCCATGTTGTTGCCTGTCATGGAGAAAGAAGTAAAAAAGTTGTTGGATGCGCAAATCATTGTCCCCTTGAGATATTCTGAGTGGGTGGCCAACTTGGTCCCAGTAAGGAAGAAGAGCGGAGAAATTAGGCTTTGTCTTGATTTCAGGAACCTAAACAGAAGCTCAAGAAAAGATAATTATCCCCTGCCCAATATGGAACACATATTGCAGAAGGTAACTGGAGCGGCTAGGATATCCATGATTGATGGGTTTTCAGGGTATAATCAAATATCAGTCATGCCTGAGGACAGAGAAAAAATGACCTTCACCACCCCTTGGGGCACATTCATGTATGCCAAAATGCCTTTTGGGTTGATGAATGTAGGAGCCACATTTCAGCGAGCCATGGACATAGCCTTCATCGGGGAAAAATATAGGTTTGTGGTGATCTATCTGGATGACATAACAGTCTTCTCCAAGTCTGACAAAGAACACTGCTGCCACCTAAGAAAAGTCTTTTCGAAGTGTCGCAGTTTTGGCCTTTCCCTAAATCCTAAGAAGTCTCTGTTTGCTATGAAAGAAGGGAAACTGTTAGGTCATATAGTATCAGCAGAAGGGGTAAGAATTGATCCTAACAGGGTAGAAGCAATTCAGACCCTATCACTTCCCAGATCTAAAAAGGAATTTCAGGCCTTTTTGGGGAAGATTAATTTTTTGGGGAGATTCGTCTCAAATTTTGCCGAGCTGGTGAAACACATCACAGCCATGCTCAGGAAGGGAAATGAAGTAAAATGGACCTCTGAACCCAGTGAATCTTTTGATTAGATAAAAAAGGCATTGACTGAGGCACCTATGTTGATCATCCCTGACTATTCCAAGGAGTTCCTAATTTTCTCCTTTGCTTCTTTTGATACAGTGGCGGCGGTCTTATTGCAGAAAATGAAGAAGGACGTGAGCAACCCATCGCCTTCTTCAGCAGGGCGTTAAGAGACGTGGAGAGAAGGTATGAAATCATGGAGAAGCAGGCCTATGCCTTAGTGAAAGCTCTTAAAGCTTTCAGAGTATATGTCTTTCATTCAAAAATAACATCATATGTTCCCTCAGCCTCCGTGAAGGACATTCTTATACAACCAGACATAGACGAGAGAAGAGGTAAATGGATCATCAAGATCCTTGAGTTTGATCTGGTAATCAAGCCCACCAAGTTGATAAAGGGGCAAGGTTTGGCCAAGTTATTGGTTGAATCCAATTGCAAAGCTTTGGGGATTGACTTCATCAACGAGCAAGCTGAGTCATACAACAAGAGTTCCCAAAGCGCTTTACCACTAGCAGCATGTCCCTGGTACAAGGATATCTTGTATTTTCTGCAAGAATTGAGGCCTCCTGATGGAATGGAGAAGAGCAGGGCAAGAGATTTAAAGCTCAAGGCGGTCAGATATTGCCTCATCGACCAAGCCTTGTACTGGAAGGACCCTTTAGGGGTATTTTTAAAGTGCCTGGACCCTCAAGAAGCTCGACAAGTTACCTTTGATTTTCACAGTGGCCTTTGGTGGGGTCACCATTTCTGGAAGACCACATCCCATAAGATCCTTCGGGCTGGGTACTACTGGCCTACTTTATTCCCTGATGTCTACAGAGAAATCAGAGCTTGCATCAAATGCCAGAGGTTCTCAGGAAAGCAACAACTCAGATCTCTGCCATTAAAGCTTGTAGTGATTTCAGCACCCTTCCGACAGTGGGGATTGGACTTCATTGGAGAAATTCATCCTCCCTCAAGTGGCCAGCACAGATGGATCCTCACTGCTACAGATTATTTCACCAAATGGATAGAAGTTGTCCCTACCAAGAGCACTTCCCACAAAGTAATCATCAGCTTCCTAGAAGATATCATAGCCAGATTTGGTTGTCCTAACAAAATTGTCACTGACAACGCCACCCCTTTCTGGTCTGAGCCTCTGGTCAAGTTCTATGAACAGTTTGAAATTTCACTGATTCACTCTACTCCCTATTATCCCCAGGGAAATGGACTGGCAGAGTCTTCCAATAAAAGCCTAATCAAGCTCATTAAGAAATTACTAGAAGACAATAAAAGGGCCTGGGATTCGAAGCTCAAATTTGCATTATGGGTTGATCGAGTGACAACAAAGAGGTCCCTGGGCATATCACCCTTTCAACTTGTTTATGGAACGGAAGTTGTTTTCCCCACTCAGCTCACTTTATCTGTGGCGAAATTCCTCCAGGACATTGAAGGAGAGCCTGACCATATGGTCAGAAGGATTCATCAGATAGTGGAAATACAACAGATCATGGAACAGGTCTTGAACAGGGCCCACAATCATCAGCAGAAGATCAAGCAGGTTTTTGACAGAAGGAGCAGTAAGAAAGGATTCAAACAGGGTGATCTGGTTCTCAAATGGGATGCACCCCGGCAGGACAGAGGCAAGCATAGCAAGTTTGACGCCCTTTGGTTTGGGCCTTTCAAGATCCTTGAAGTATTCTCAAACAACACTTACAGGTTGCAGGATCTGGAAGGCCAATAAGTTTTCAGCAGCCCAGTAAATGGGCATTTCTTAAAAAAATGTTTTTTGTGAGCCACAGTCGACTCTTTTTGTTTTGTTTTGTAAATATTGTTTCTGTTTTTGTTTTTCAGACTAATAAATGACTCCATAGCCCAACAGCAATGGTACTGAATCTGCAAAAGTGTTCTTAGAGCATCACAGGGACGACTCTATCCCCCATGGAGCCAAATGTTAGCGATATTTCTGGTTATGGGGGAAAAATGCGGAGAAACAGGCAAAAAACCCACTTTTCCTAAAGTCCAGGGTGCGAAATGCGCCTGTGCTAAGAGGCGGTCAGTTCTGGATGGCTGGATCTTGTGCGCCCAGATCAACGACGCGCATGTGTTTCTACCTTTAAGCGGAGGGGGGGGTCTGGAATCCATGGTAAGCAGCAGGCGGATCTGGATGGCAGGCATCTGCGCGCCCAGATCAACGGTGCACATGCGATTCTGGAACCCCCCTGCCTTTCTACCTTTAAGCGAACGGGGGGGTACAAAATCCGTGGTAAGCAGCAGGCCGATCTGGACGGTAGGCATCCGCGCGCCCAGATCAACGACGCGAGAGACGATTCCGAACCCCCCCCGCCTTTCTACCTTTAAGCGGAGGGGGGGGGTCCGGAATCGGGGGCGCAACTCTTCAACGGCCACAATCGAGGAGCCCGGATCAACGGCTCACAGGCGATTTCATCCTCCTCAGCTACTCCATGATTAACCCGCATGGGCCCTCTTCCCTCCCAAGTCATCTTTGCACCATCCTTCCCTTTTCCACTTGTCCTCCTCCTGGCCTTGCGATGGGGTCTGTTCCCTTTAGCCTCCCATCGTTCCCTCCAGTTGGTCTCGTCCCCTCACCATCTCTGTCATCGCCCACTCATTGCTTGCCACATGTCCCATTCCCTTCTGTGTCAACCTCCAATAAAAAGGTGTATGTTATATCCCATCTCCTCCCCCCTCAGCCTGTCATCTTCCGCTGTGTGTCCTTCCCGGTCACATTACTCACACCTCATCACCCCTCATTTCCATCTTCATAGTCTTAGCACCACCACCCCTCATTATGCGTTGATCCTTCGCACCTGCCTCCACGCATACTCCTCAGGTCAGTCAGCCAATCTAGGTGTCAACGCAAGGGGCCTTCCACGTCACTAAGGCGCCGAGTTGGCTGAGCTATCCGCAATCCCGATAAAGCATTTATTAAGGTAGTTGGTGGTGGTTAGATATCTTCTCCACCATAATGGGAAAGTCCGACGACGAGTTAAGAAGCACGTCGATTCGTCTACAGAGCTGTCAGAAGTCTGATTGCGTCTGCCATAAGTGCACGATCATTCAAAGATTGCAGTTGCAGATTTTCAGAAGCCATGCAGACGCAAAGCTTTTAATGCTACATCTCGATTTTGTTGTTGTTACTAGTTTGAGTATATCAAGGCGCTTTCGCCATTTTTGTATCTATCGATGGTAGAGAAGAGCTCCCGACTGTAAATTTTTAACAAATGTTCTAGTTTTTTGGGTATGCATTTGTATTTGAGATTTCTTGTTTTATGACAGACAGTTCTCCTATCTCGTCTAAGTTTTCCTCTCATGCCAAAGAGTTCGTGATCGACTGATTCTAGCGAATTGTTGCAGTTATGTTATGATGAAAGTTTCATTGTTGCACAATTGTATTCTCTGGTTTTATGTTTGAATTACCTTCGAACGTCTTCTTCTACAGTCTGTTAGTAACTCGGTGTTAGTACCAGACCACTGCTTTTCTCTTATATAAGTCTTCCACCTGTCTCACCATATACTACAACTCACTGTTTGAAGTTTATATAAGACCTCACTCACCTGCACATGCCTGGCGTAGCTTGGATTTGGAACGATATCATTTTGAGTTGGCTTCCATTCGGTCACCCCATCAATAAACAAAACGTGACATAAAACTGATGGGCGTCGGGCTCTGCTCCTGATAGCAATCCAGGAGCGACTTCTGACGCTAACAACTACTAATTGGTGCACTCAAACTAATGCTAATTGGGAAAATTGAGGATACTTAAACATGAATCAAAAGCACAGGGGGTGGTGCCAATGCTATATTGGCTCCATTGTGTTTTGGACTCACCATGTGATATGCTTTAGTCTCTCTTCTCTATACATCTTGGTCTCCTCCACTAGTGCCTCTTTTGATTGTGCCTTAGTGGCAAGTTGGCAACATCCTCATTTGTTAGTTTGTGATAGTAATCAACAAAAGTAACCCTTCCCTACAACAATTGTAAAGAATAAATCTACACACATGCATATGTGAGTTGGGAACCTCCAATCTAGCTATCTAAACCAACAAGTCTCTCAACTAAATTATACTATTTGTCCTTCTAACACATAGAATTTCTCATACAACTATCAACGAACCTCTTCTCTTCTTCTCTTCAAATATTCTAACTTGAAGGAAGAAAAAGGTTTGTGCATCATCCAACAATCCACCTCGAACTCTACTATAAATTCTCTCTTAGAGGCAACATGGAAAGTGGTGTTAGATTCTATAAATTTAAAGAATATATATTGAACTATTAATTTTGGATTTATACCTAAAATTCATGGAAGGGGTGCATTCTCTATCCTTTCCTTTTTTTCTCATAAAAGATGGTTAAAGATCATAAAGTCACAATTTTTTCACTTTTAAGTGTAGTTTAGGTGAAATTTAGATAAAAATTCCTAACTCACTTTGTATACTTTTTTATGTGTTTTGAAGATAGTTTTATAAGGATTTTTTTGTTTAGTTAGGAAAAATAAAACAGTTAACCCAAATCTAAATTTAATTAAGTGTAGGTTAAGAAATCATATAAAACTAAATCTAATTCAGTGTAGATTAAAAAATCATATAAAACTAAAAAATGTAGATTAGGAAATCATATAAAACTAAAAGAAATTGAAGTTACCAATGTTATTCCCATTAAAATAATTTAAATTATTTAGACACGCTAACACAAAGTTGAAATGATTATCCCTTAAGAAATTAGGTAAACCAAAAAAAATTGGTGTTGCCAATGTAGAACCATAAAATAAACACATAAATGTGTTCCATCTTCATAAAAATAAAATATTTTTTCTTTGATATTTTTATAATTTTCAATTATTGATAAAGTGATGACATTGTATAAATTTAAAAAACTGTAAATTAAATTATTAAATTTATTTTATTTATAGGTTAATATATTGTAAATAAATTAATAATATTATAAATGTTTTAAAAATAAATTCTAATTTTTATATAAATTATATTTGAAAAAAAATATTTTCAATTTTTTTTATTATAATAATAATTTTTAATATATATATATTCTTCTTTCAAAGAAAAATTCATAAAAAAAACACACACAACGAAAAAAATGTGAACTTAAAACAAACAAAAGTATATAATCTATTATATCTCGTCAATGACACTTATAAAGGATTACAACACAATTAAATACTAATAAACTAACTAAATAATCGTGTTTACACAATAATACAAACTAATTAATATATGTTATATGGAAAAGAGGAAGACTGCCCTCAGGGTTAGACGTTATTTGGATGGGAGGAACATCCTTATTAAAGAGGTTGCACTCTTCATCTGCATTAATTTTGATTTTGATGTAATATTTTTAAAATTAATTTATTATTATTATTTTAAATTTTATTATAACATTAAAGCTTTTAATAATGGTAATATAGTAATTTTTAAAATTAATTTATTATTATTATTATTTTAAATTTTATTATAACATTAAAACTTTTAATAATGGTATATAGTATATAAAAAAAGTTAAATTCATTTTAAAATATTTGAAATTTTTAATGATGTATCACTTGTATATGAGTAAAATCAAAATATAAATATTTTTAAAAATTGAAATATAATTGGATAAATATAAGTGTTAGTAATTATTCACAATATCATATTCTAAATTGAAGCTTTCAAAACCTTTTTAAAATAAATTAATGAATAAAAATTGTAGTTAGTGGATTATATTAGTCTTATTACAGTGTGTTGGTTAGTGGGTGAATGATGAGAAGGTTAATAGATTAGTGGTTGCGGTTATTTTGGTTTATTGATTCAAAAGATAATGAATTAGGTATTAAGAGATCCATGATTATTGGTTGGGCATAATTAATTAGTGATTCATATTTAACTTAAATTCACTGGATTAGTGTGTTAAGAACTAGGGTTTAATGACTTGGTGGTTAAATTGAGTGAACATATTAGAAAATTAGTAAATTAGTTAAGAATATGATTTCAATTTCATTCATAATAGAAGTTGATAATCCCTATTATAACTTCTATATTGAGTATGTATCTTCAATAAATAATTATACTAATTGAGTTAACACTTACAATTTAATTAATTTTTTTTTATATAAATAAATTAATATTAATTTTTTATTTTAATATATTTATAATAAAGTAAATAATTTAATTTATAAATATAAAATATAATTTATTTTTTTTTAAATAAAAAAATAGATAATAAAGTAGAAAAAAAATTGCATACTAAAATATAATACATATTCTTTCACAAAAATATTTATAAATTTTCTGAATTTGGTCATGTAAAATATATCCTTTCATATTCACAAAATATTGATAAATTTTCTGAATTTGGTCATGTAAAATATATCCTTTCATATTCACAAAACCCTTCCAGTAAGGACATTTTAAGTTGGAGTTTATAATTTATAGATATGTATATATAAATTAATTTTAAAATATCATTCTTTGATATATTATTATTATAAAATATTATGATAAGATTTCATAATAAATTGATTAATTTTTTAAAATACATTTTTATTAGATGCAGTTTAAATAATTTTTTATAGACTATAAAGGTAAGATAAAGATGATTTACGTCCTCGAGGTGTAGGACAGTTGGTGACGGAGTGTGTTATTAAGCCACTCCGTGTTGTTAAAGTTATCTGTTCGAAACCTGCGGGGACAAAAAAATTAACATAATGATAAAGATAAAGATGATTTACAAGTATTTACAACAAGATTTTATTAATTTGAAAATATAAAGTTTTTGGTATATATGATAGTTGAAAATTAACATTTTTATGTAATTATTTTAGTATTATAATTTGTAAATAAGTAAAATGAATGTAGAAAATAATTTAATTTTATGACGATGGTTAATATTTATGAGATCAAGTATCGATTTAAAAAGGAAATTATTTAATTTTTTTTTAAATTTTATTTTTTTGAAAAGTATCATTAAAAAACAATTTATTATAAATAAAATGAAATGAGTTTAAAAAAAAATAAAAAATAAAAGTAAAATGAAATTAGTCTAAAAGAGAATAATTTAATATAAAAAATAAAATGAAATAAGTTTGGAAGATTTTGGTGGTGGAATTTATTGAAATAAGAGGTCAATCCTAGAAGAAAACGTAAAGAAGTATTAAATAATTTATTTTTTAAGTAGAATTTGGCTAGGGGATCTCACGGATATGATGGCAAGGCCATTGAAAACCTGTAAAAGTAATTTTAGATTATCTGATTTATATTGTCTTTGTTCAATTATTTAAAGGTGGTTTGGAATACAGTATCAGGGCTCATGGTTCCGGACCATGAAGTCAAGGGTTCAAATCCCTTCTAGCCACGAAGAAAAGATGTATAAGATGTATATGGTCAATGAAAACTCAAAGGAATTTTGAATTTCGAAGATCTGAAAGTTAAATAGGTGTTGTTCGGGAATTTTGTTGTTGTTGTAAATAGCTGTATTGGCTGAAGGCGTAAGAAGTTTGGAAAACGAAATCTAAGGTAAGTTTGAATTGTCAATATTAAGTGGATCTATAGAATATTTTAGAAATTAAAATTTTTAAATTAATTTTAATATTTGATAAATAGTTATTAAATTATATAAAATTTGTTTAATCATCCATATTCCTATCCACCAATTAAAATTAAATAATAATAATAATTTTGAAAAAAAAAACAAATTTTAATATTTAAAAAAAATAATTTAATATAAACATTTATATAACATTATAATCTAAAAACTTAAAAACTTTATTGAAAATATAAAAATCAAAACAATTAGGATATATGCCAACCAGGTTATAAAGCAAATTGTGGAAAATGGGGTCGAATTGTAAATGAAATGAAGTGTTTGGTGCAAAATGTATATGACGGAAATGTGCAACATGTATATCATGGAACATTGGGCAAAAACAAATGACTCTTCGTTGAGCACCATCTATTTTTGGAAAATATATAGCAAACATATATTTTTTGAAAGTATATAACAAACTACAAATTTGTTGAAAGTGGAAGAATAAATTTGGAAATTTAAATGCATTTATTTTGAAATATATAAAAAAAAATAAAAGTCTATAACATATAAAAAATTAAATGCATTTGTCATACAGACTAGTGAAAGATAAGAATGTATGAAAACATAAATTTAAAAGGAGACAAGAAAACAATTTTATTTGAAGATGTTTTTACATTGGCTGCAGGGGTGCGAGGCGTGGCTATTGCCAAAGGATTGATAAGCAATGGCATAGGAATGAAAGCATCTTCCAATTCCTTGACCCGGTCCTTCAGTCTGGCATTCTCGGTCTCGATTCTTCCAATGGAATCATGAAGTGCTTCTCCACTCGCAGTGTGAAGTTGACAGATTTGGGACGACCGCATGTTGGCAAGGTCAACCTCTGAACAAGATTTTCCTTTCTTATTTTTAACATCTTTTTTATTAATTATCAATTTTTTGGACTGGCTATCAAAAACACCACTCTGGAACACGAAGGATTCATCTTCGTCAAAATTTTCGGTAACGGATATGTCCATTGGATGGCTATGGTGGATGGCGTCTCTGGGTTGATTAAGCAAGCAGATTATGCTATCCAAATCAATGTCAAGTTCCATGTTCTCACTCTGAATTTCCGGCTCTTCCGCCTGCCCCGCATTTTTTTTGCTCTTCTTCTCTATTGGAAGCTTGTGAGAACTATCAATTTTAGAGTGAGGAGGGTCGTTATCTTCTCCTTCGTTTGAAGAACTCTGAGTTTATTTGTTGTTGTGGTGGGCTGTTGGAGTGATTGTTTGGGATGTCGTACTTTTTAGAGTGGTATTTGCAAATTGAACACTCTTGTCAGCGGGGCCTTTCCCCTGTTGCGTGTACAATTTAGTGTAGCTTTGCACAATTTAGTGTAGCTTTGCACTGTGTCTACGTCGTTGGCATCAGAGGCACGACTATTTTTGCCACTGTCTATGTTTTTGGACAGGTGTTTTTTTAAAAAAGAATCGTCGAGGCCAAGTGTTTGTAAATGTTGTCGAAAAATATTATAGGGGTCGAACCCTCTTATGATTTTAGCATATCTCAGGTTGGAGATGCTAGAATGTGCTGCGAAATCGTCAATTTTGTTGACATTTTTCAACAGGAACTCCCCTACTTTCCAAGGCAGAGGAATGAACTGTTTTTTTTTCTTCCTTTGGAACAAATGGAACCATTAGTTGTATTGACGTGCTATTTTTGCAACAAACATTATGTTCGTAATGTGACATGGAAGCAAAGCAGGCTGTTCCGTGGAGCCAAAAATTATTATGACAGTGTAATTATCCAAATGTTCAAGTGTCCCCTTCTTGTCCAAAAAACTAGTTCCATGTTCAGATATGCGGGGAGCATCTTCTCCTAACAACAAAACTTTGAAAACAGACACGAAGCCATTAAAAACCTCATAAAAACAGTGGGAAGCCTTGTGCTTCCACAAGGCCTGGTACCAGAACGTTACTGGGTGCAATTCACAATTGACATTCTTGGAGAGAGACAATTGTGGAAACCAACAGGAATGCACTATTTCAAAAACTAAATAGGATGACATATAAAATTTATTTTCCCTTCTGTAGCTTGACAATTGGGAACATATTTCATGGGAAATTAACCTGCCCCAATAAAAAATGGCTTGTTCGTTGACTGTGAAATACAAAATATAAGGAGCCATCTGGGAAACAGTTGTTGTGGACTCATGTCCCGTTATTCTTGTAAACAACCAGACAATTTCATGGAATGGATTTCTAAATGAACTAACATGCATGCTTGTAATATCTTTAGGAACTAGAAGCAGGTTTTCCAAAAATGGGGCAAGAGGTCCAACCCGTTATTATGTTATGCTAGGAACTATTTGCAATCTTCTCCTATGAACGTCAATGTTGGATCCGACAATTTTAGCATCTGGTGGAAGACCTGAGGTGACAAAGAAACAAAAGAGCGGTCCCACAGTGAAATAATTCTTTTCTCGGAAATAAATTTATTGGTGCACCAAGAGACCAGGTCCTTATAGTAAAAAACCTCAAGGATGCAGCCTGCATGAGCAATCCCGAAGGTCCAAATTACTTGGTTCTTTGTGGAAAAGGTTGAGTAATAAGAATATGCTCTGGACCACTGGAAGGTCTGGTCCTCACGCCCGAATATGTTCACTGTATCTCGACATAATTGTTGTCAAGATGATGCCATAGGTTTATGAGAACATTGGTTTGCTGCAAATGATGGTTTAAATGAACAGTTAGAGCCAATAATGTAACTCTCTGCTAAATCTTGGTTAAATGCTTATGAATGGAAAAGCTCCTCGAGCCTTTCGCTGATTAATGACAATCTGTATGGGTGGTGCATGATGAACTGTTAGCAGTAAAGCTTATTTATTGCATATTTAGAAATGTGAAGGTGGCAGGTACGACGAAGAGAAATTAAGGATTGGAGGTTTCGTGAACGTGCAAAGGCCATGATGTGCGAATGGGATTTCATGATTTTGAAATCAACACTCGGAATGGATAATATAATCCCCCCGTAAATTTTGGTTTAATGCGCATCAATATGAGATCTCCTCGAGCCTTTCTCCCATCAATGACAATTTATACGGTTCATGAATGATGACCTGTTAGAATTAAATGCCAGTAATTCCATATTTAGAAACAAGATATATATATATATATATATATATATATATAACTTTTTTTTTCTTTTATTATAGACAAGTGCAAAGGTGTCGGATACGATAGAGAGCAAGGAAAGAATGGCAAGCTCTGAAAAGCGGTCGGATAGGATTCAAAAAAGGGTTATGGGGATACTGAGGACAGTCGAGTGTTGCACGGTCAAATTTCATGTATCGGAATTTTTGAGTGAAAAATGTGTAAAACAGAAGAGATCATGATGGGACAATTCAATGGTCGATTTGTATATTTGCGGAATTCTGGCAAAGTGGCTAACTATGGAATATAGAAATTACTAATTGCATGCCTAGAAATATGATCTTATATATAATTGGCAACCGCTAATTGCAAAGGGGCGTGAGCACAAGAAATAATGACTAGGAACTGAATATTTCTTCAACCCGCCAAACCGACGATCTGCCAAAGAAATTTGAAGAAATGGTGAAGTATGGAAAGAGGACAGATGGGCTTCAAAAGGGGGTGACAATAATTCCACAAAATAAGCGAGGACCCGGTGATTAAATTGTATTTCTCGAAAGTTTTCAATGAAAAATGTATACCACGAAAGAGGGTATGATATAAGGCCGGTTGCAAATTTGTATATCATGGAAGTGACGGTACTGTTCGCAGACCATGGAACAACATAAGTCCAATCTAGAGCCCGACTACCGGGAATTCGCAGTCGGAGAAGTTTCTGGGTATGGAATGGGGAAGCATTCGGTCGATGTTGCGATAAAAGAGCACGAGTGCAAGTGTGAACCAGGAATACGATCCATGAGTTTACTTGGTTATTGCTTGTATGCTTCGTCTTTCAATTTGTATATCACGAAACTCCGAGGCATTCTATTAGCGAGCCAGACGACAAGTCCGATTGTCAATTTGTATAGTGCAGAATTGTGGGTGTTGTTTGCAGGACACGGAACTATAGAGGAAATGCTTTGCCCTTTAATATAGCTTATGTGCTGCAAATGTGGTAGGGTCAATTTAAAGAAAGGGGAAGCGGTCATTGGAAATGAGTGAATCCGGCAAGCCGCGCAACAAGGCATTTTCGGGAAAAAAACGATTAAGTAACCAGGAAGAGAAAGTATAGGGAATAAAAGAGTGAGAAAATAGAAAGGCAGAAGGAAGTTTTCGTAAGCGCAAATTGGTTTCAAAGAAGCCCCATTGTTGCAAAACCACCATTTTCTACTAATTGCCAGCAAATGCATTGTTGAAGATTAGATTTTATTGCAACATGTGTGTGTGTGTGTAAGTATGTTCTTGATACATTCTTCCATGACTGTAACATATTAACTTAACTACTAAACTTCATTTTCTACTAGTTTCCAACAAATGCTTTGTTGAAGATTAGATTTTATTGGAACGTGTGGGTGTAACTGTGTTCTTGATACATTGTTCCATGACTACAACATATTAACTCAAGTATTAAACTTCTTGCATTATGGCTTGTTAGCATTAAAACTTAATAACAATTTTGTTGCAACTTTGTACACTGGTATTGCTATGTTCTATCTGCATTATGAATAGAATTGAATGTTGGTTTGAAACTGTGTAATCCATTTTTTGTTTGCATAAAAGGTTGGTGGATTGACACAGTACATTGTCATATAATTGTTAGATGTTCCATCTTAGAAAAAATAACCTAATTAAACACAATATCGAAGAAGTACGAGAGCACCTAACCATGCCAATGAGAACATGTGTTAAATCCAGAAAAGAAGCAGCAACGAAGAGTCGAAGACAAATTTTTTAATAGCAAATCCATATAAAAAAATAACAAAAACACCCAGTATTGTACATCTATCCTTAGAAATTGGACCCAGTTCTTTGGGCCAAAACATTGAACGTATTTGCGACAAACATAGGCACGAGATCCACAGTATGCAAGATCCTCACAATTTTCTCCTCAATGAATCATCCTATGCTGAAATTGATAGTTTTCAGAAGCTTCCCGTGAGGAAGAAGAGGAAAAACGTTGCAGGGAAAATGGAATAGAACTTAGCTGAAAACGCCTCTTCATAGTCCAAAAAAATTTAGGAGCATAGGTTGCGCGTGCAATTCCAGAGGCCCAAATTAGTCCATTTTGGGCGGAAGGAGATGACTAGTAGAAAAATGCCTTGCAGCAGTGAGAGTTTTGGACCTGATTCCCGAAGATATTAATCAATAATTTTTTGGCTTGAAATATATCTCTGGGAGCATCAACATATCATTTCTTTACAGTGAAACTCTCCCACCCATAATAGACTAATTTGGAACTCTGGAATTCCTACTTTCGCACTGCAAAGTGGATATTGTGTTTACCGTCGGTTTCTTTTCTAAAACTCCTTTTGGTGTTGTCAGGACCGCCATCACCAAGACGGCAAGTTCTGTCCGTTATGGTTGATTTCAATTTGGGCGCAGGAGTGGGAAGATTCTCTGCATTGCCATATCATCGGCCATCAGATCATCTTCTTTCGGCTCGGAATTCATGACTCAACTTGTGCGACAGCCATGAATGCAACTAGGCAGGTTCTCTGAGCAGGCAGGGTTGCCTTGGAATTCTTTGGCTTGAAATATATCTCTCGGTGTACCAAGGGGCCATCTCTTTTTTTTCTCCTAGGCAGAGGGAGATGAGTAGTAGGAATATTCCCTGGAATAATGGAACCTCTGGGCATTATGCCCCAATGTGTTTATTGTGGCTGGACATAACTACTGCCACAAGTTATTAAGAATTTTCTTTTGCTCGAGACGATGTTTGAAATGAAAATTGGGGAGGGATAATATAACCCTTCGCAAATTATGGTTTAATATGTATCATTGGAATATCTTCTTGAGCATTTCGTTGATCAATGAAAATCTCCAGGGTTCATGCGGAATGAGCTGTCACCATCACAACTCACTAATTGCACAATTAGAAAAAAATGCGAAGGTCGCGGTGACGGTGAAGAGAGATTAAGAATTAGAAATTTCTGAAAAGCGCTAACCCGCTTGAAATGAATACTTGGAAAGGATAACATACTTGTGCACAAATCTTAGTTTAATTCGTAGTAATGAAAAATATTCTCCGGACTTTCGGACATTAATGACAATCTTAACGGTTCCTGCAGGATGAACTACTAGCATTAAAGCTTAATTATTGCATATCTAGAAACAAGTACGAAGGTAGCAGTGATGGAAAATTACGGCGAAGCACCGGCCAACTAGGGAAACCGATTCCAAGAAATACCTAAGTATGGAAAGTGGTCGGGTGGGTTACAAAAGAAACGCCAGAAGATATACCCAGGAGACGTGAAGGGTCAATGGTCATATTTCATCTCAGTGACATATATCGTCCATCAATCTGTATGTCGTGGAATTTCGGCTATTGTTTGTGCACAGGGGAACAACAGAAGCGCAATGGCGAGAGGGTAATTTGTATATTGTTGAACCTGGGGTTTTGTATATAAAAGAATGAGACATTGGGAAAAAGGACCAAGCTAACAGAAAGAGAAAGTATACGAGATGAAAGGGGAGTTTTTTTGCAATTTTATAAATTGTGAAAGTCCGGGTGCTAGTTTCAGGCGGCGGAACAATGGAAACGCAATGTTAAAGCCGCCTATGAAGGAACCCACGTTTCAAAAAAGAAAAGCATAGAGAAAAGAGAAACTAGAAAATTTCGGAAAAACGAGTAATACACAATAAATATGTACTTAGCCACTTTTTGGATCGCAGGTTCTCGGACGGGCGGGCTCTAAATTAGGAATCCATTGTTCCCTGGCCTACAAATAGCATTCAAAATTCCGCGATATACAAATTGGCCAGCAAACCTGCGAGGTGTCTCGTTCAAAATTACACTCCTTTTGTTTCTTTTCATACAAACAGTACTCGGAGTTCTGCGATATACAAATTGACAGACGGACTCCAGGGTTGGCGGCCTCGAGCGCGCGATTGTCTATGGATGCTAATCCCTAATAACTATTGGACATTATCTAAAGACATTCTTTTGAATATTAAATTATTAATATTAAAAATTGATATTGTGCAATTTAATTAGACAAGGAGGTCTGTACAATATGAAACAGGGAAGCGGTTGGTCGGTCGGTCTGGTGATATAAAATTAAGTGAAATCTAAATATGTGAATCTGCCAACTTCCTTACGAAGAAATTTTCCGAAAAGAACGAGCAATACATAAAAATATTTTTATAAAGTACGAACATGAGATTTTATAGTGCATATACTGTTCCCGCATTCCATACTTAAAGAAATCTTTGGATCGAGGGTACTCGGGATGGCGTGCTCAAAACTAGGCCTCTATTGTTTTGCTAGCCACAAATAGCACCCAAGAGTTCTGCAATATACAAATTGACAGGCAGTATTGCGGGATGGCTCACTCAACATTGGATTTCTATTGTTCTGTGTCGTTCAAACAACACTCGGATTTACTCCATATACAAATTCACAGATGGACTCCAGGGCTGGCAGGCCCAACCTTGCGAGTGTTTACGGATGGTGATCCCTATGAACTATCTAACACTACCAATGGACTCACGGGCTGGCGGGCTCAAAATTGGGGCTTTGTTGTTCCATTCCCTGCAAATAACACCCAGAGTTCCGCGATATACAAATCGAGAAGGGGATTTGTGGAGTATTTAAATTTTAAGGGCCTCGTGTTGATGTAATAACACAATTGGGCTTGGGCCAGTTTACATTCGTTTCTTACAATATCAAACGAAGAAGCAGTCGGTCAGGCTGGTGATCTAAAAGTAATTGAAACCTCAAGTCGTGAATCCGCCAACTTCTGCAGATAGAAGTTTTCCGAAAAATGACTAACACATACTAAGTATGAACTCTTACAAGGTATGGACACGAGTTTCTTATAGATTTTTTATGGATCCTGCATTTCATACTTGGCCACTTTTTCGATTGCGGGTCCTCGGTCTGGCGAGCTCAAAGTTGGGCATCTATTGCTACGTATCCTACAAGTAGCACCCAGAGTCCCGTGATATACAAATTCACAGTCGAAGTTGCGAATTGGGTCATTCAACATTGCAATTCTATTGTTACCTGACTTCTAAACAGGATTCAGAGGAAACGAGTAGTACATATGATCCGAAATCGGATCCAGAAGCCTGACAGGGGTTAAAAATACTCAAAAATGAAAGTGCTCAGAATCCGACGAAACCAATTCCATTGCGTCCGTTTCATCTTCCTGATTCTGTTGGTATATTTACTTTGTCAAATGGGCTCTGTATGCGAAATTTATCGCGTTTTGATCAGAAGCCCAAACAGGTAAAAAGTGAAAGGTCAACTAGTCAAAAAGTCAATGTTGATGTCAGCATGCTGACTGTGCAGGAGATGATGTGGCACTCTCTGACTGATGGTGATTGGGTAGGTTCGCTAACAAGGAAGACATGTGGCAGGCAACTGGGCCAGTCAATAGCTGACAGGTGGCATTAATCCGTCAAATGGGGAGATGCCACGTGGCCCAGTCATGGGCAGCCACGTGGCACCCAGTCATCAGTTGAAGTGGCATGTTTAAAAAAAAAATGTTTTGGGGTCCATGGGTTTTGAACCCATGACCACCACCAAGCCCAACACCTTAAGAAATGGTCATTTGCCAATACACCAAATTAATTCTTATGTTGTAAAACCCACATTATAAAATATATTGCAAAGTATTGTAAGGAGCGCCAAAAGGGGGGCAGCGCACAGCCCTTTTGGGATGGCGCTTGGCCACATGGCCCATACGACCATGCAAAGGGGGCGCACGCTCAGGAAAGGGGGCTTATGCCCAAATATGGTTACAAAGTGGGTTTTATACCTAACTTTTGGTTTTTAGTTATTAATTAAACATATTTTTAATGTATTTTATCCATTTTGGGGAGTTATTGGGTAGTTTTGGAGCCTAATTTTTGGGAGTAAGTTGGAGATGAGCAACCAAATTCCAAGCTATATAACCCAGGCCTGTTTGAGGCCATGGGGAGAGCATTGAGGGGACAACATTGAAGGGCATTCAGAGAAAAATTATGCTGAGGAGGAGCCAAGCCAAAACCAGTTTGAGGTAGAGAAGCTTTTGAGGTGGAGACGCTGTCGGATCATTTCTGGGAGCTCCGAACGTCCGTTTTGTGTGCCGTTTTCTTTGCATGGTTCTAGAGATTTGGAAGAACATGACCAGATTAGTCTTGTATCCATTTGGCATTGCATCGATGTACTTTTGATCTTTTGAACATAAATAAAGAAGCCTCCCCCACAGAGAAAAGGCCCAGAGACGTAGGCAAAGTTGTGCCGAACTCTGTTATCAATCTGCGTGTTATGGTTTGCTGTCTATTATTTCTTTTCAGATCTGCATCTATGTATATGGCTTTCATAATTCCTCTTCTTTTCTCATTCCTTCACTAAGTTTCTCAAATGGTTAATTAATGCATGCAAAATTAAAACTCAACCATAAGTCATTAAAAGATCCAACGGATCAACACAGTAAAGATGTACTTATGTACTTCTAAAAACTATGGACATGAGATTTTATAGAGCATGTACGGATCCCTCATTCCATACTTAGCCACTATTTGGATGGTGGGTTCTCGGGCTGGTGGGTTCAAAATTGGCCCTCTATTGTTCCGTGTCCTACAAATAACACCTACATTTCTGCGATATACAAATTGACAAACAAACTTGCCAGCTATTTTAATTTTAAAGGCCTCGTATTCATTTCATAGCACAATTGGACTTGGGTCAGTTTATATTCATTTATTACAATATCAAATGGGGAAGCGGTCGATCAGGCTGGTGATATAAAAGTAAGTGAAATCTGAAGTCATGAATCTTCTAACTTCGACGCCTACAAGTTTTCTGAGAAACGAGTAATACATACTAAGTATGTACTCTTATAAACTATGAACATGAAATTTTTATAGAGCATGTACAGATTCACCATTCCATATTTAACCACTTTTTTGGATTGGGGGCTCTCAGACTGGCGGGCTGAAAATTGGGCCTCTATTGTTCCGCGCTCTACAAATAGCACCCACAATTTCGTGATATACAAATTCACAAGCAGACCTGCGGGTTGGTTGGATCAACATTGCACTTTCATTGTTCTATGTCCTCCAAATAGCACTCGGATTTCCACGATATACAGATTGACAGATGGACTCGAGGGTTGGCGGGTTCAAGTTTTCCATTGTTTATGGAAGGCAATCCCTATCAACTATCTAACATATCTAAAAACATTATTTTCAATACTAAATTATTAATATTAAATATTGATACTGCATAATTTAATTAGACGAGAAAGTTTGTAAAATCTGGTCGGGCGAGTGATATAAAAGTTTTCTGGAAAACGAGAAATACATAGTAAACATGTACTTTTATAAAGTATGGACATGAGATTTTATAGAGCATATGCGGATCCCTCATTCCATACTTAGGCACTTTTTGGATCGCAGGTTCTCAGCCTGGCGGGCTGAAAATTGAGCCTCTATTGTTCTGTTTCCTACAAATAGCACCCGGATTTCCGCTATATACAAATTGATAGGTGGACTTGCAGGTTGGTTGGCTCAACATTACACTTTTATTGTCCCGTAGAGATTCTGTATTAATTCCATATTTAGCCACTTTTTTGGATTAGGGGCTCTCGGGATGACGGGCTGAAAATTGGGCCTCTATTGTTCCGCGCTCTACAAATAGCACCCACAATTCCGCAATATACAAATTGACAAGCGGACCTGCGAGCTGCCTGGCTCAACATTGCACTTTCATTGTTTTGTGTCCTCCAAATAACACTCAGAGTTCTGCGATATACAGATTGACAGATGGACTCGAGGGCTGGCGGGTTCAAGTTTTCCATTGTTTACGAATGACAAACCCTATAAACTATTTAACATATCTAAAAACATTATTTTCAATACTAAATTATTAATATTAAATATTGATATTGCAGAATTTAATTAGACGAGAAAGTTTGTACAATCTGGTCGGGCGAGTGATATAAAAGTTTTCCGACAAATGAGCAATACATAGTAAACATGTACCTTTATAAAGTATGGACATGAGATTTTATAGACCATATGTGGATCCCTCATTCCATAGTTAGGCACTTTTTGGATCGTGGTTTCTTGGCCTGGCGGGCTGAAAATTGAGCCTCTATTGTTCCATCTCCTACAAATAGCACCCAGACTTCCGTGATATACGAATTGACAGGCGGACTTGCGAGCTGGTTGGCTCAACATTGCACTTTTATTGTCCCGTAGCGATTTTTTATTAATTCCATATTTAGCCACTTTTTTGGATCGGGTGCTTTCAGGCTAAAAATTGGGCCTCTATTTTTCCGCGCTCTATAAATAACATCCAGAATTCTGCGATATATAAATTGACAAGCGGACCTGCAGGCTGGCTGGCTCAACATTGCACTTTCATTGCTCTGTGTCCTCCAAATATCACTTGGAGTTCCGCGATATACAGATTGACAGATGGACTCGAGGGCTGGTAGGTTCAAGTTTGCCATTGTTTACGAATGCTCTATTTTTTATTATTATCAAGTACTTAACGTACGTAAAGAGGCCTGCCACACACATTATTTATTAAATGTTTATATAGAACGAGGCCCTTGGACGTTTCTGATAGCTTTAAATGTTTACCTAACAGGCCTCAAAGCCTTAAATGTTTACTTAACATGTATATCACGAAACATGCTAGACATGAAAAATAAAAAAATATCTAAAAACATTATTTTCAATACTAAATATTAATATTAAATATTGATATTGCAGAATTTAATTAGACGAGAAAGTTTGTACAATCTGGTCGGGCGAGTGATATAAAATTTTTCCGACAAACGAGCAATACATAGTAAACATGTACTTTTGTAAAGTATAATATGCAGATCCCTCATTCCATACTTAGGGGATTTTTGGATCGCATGTTCTCGGCCTGGCGGGCTGAAAAGTGAGCCTCTATTGTTTCGTGTCCTACAAATAGCACCCAGACTTCCATGATATACCAATTGGCAGGCAGACATGCGGACTTCTTGGCTCAACATTGCACTTTTATTGTCCGATGTCGTACAAACAACACTCGGAGTTCTGCGACATACAAATCGACAAGACTCCACGACGGGTGGGTTCAAGATTGCAATTGTTTAGGGATGGTCATCCTATCTAACTTTATCTAAAAACATTATTTTCAAATACTAAATTATTAATATTAAATATTGATATTGTACAAGTGAATTACAATAACTTATTAAAGGATGTTAAATCGCTTATTTTTTTAAAAAGTGAATGAAACAAAAGAAAGTTTTTTTAAATTCCATCACCGCGAGAATAACAAAGACCAATTTGATAGCACAATTGCACTCCGCACAGTATATATTCGTTGATTTCAAATTATTCAGGACATTAATTTTACCAAGTTCATCGAGTAAACAAAAATGCCAAAAGAACGACCAATTTGAATTTTAACGGCCTCTTGTTGATATGATAGCACAATTGCACTTCACACACTATATATTCGTTGATTTCAAATTATTCCAGGACAGTAATTTGACCAAGTTCATTGATCAAGGAAATATGCTACATTTGCATCACATCGCCATAGGAAATTATCACACGTATCTACGGGCCAATTGGCTAAAAAATTCAATTATATTTCTTTGTCTCCTCTAAAGAATAGTTGGAGTTCCACGGTATACAAATTGACAGACAAAGCACATAACCAAGAACCAAACAAACTTCAAACAGGTCGCAAGAAAGTTCCCAGAAGGTTCCATAAAGCAGAACCCTTCGATCTTTGCACCAAACAATTTGATATACAAAGAAAAGAGGTTGTTGTTATCGCACGGTTTGTAGGAAAGGTCTAAAGAGCTTGAGTCAGGGCTTGGAACCAGCGAAACAGGAGCGTCCCCACCCACTGTCACCTCAATGGGGGGCTCTTTCTATTTAGGAGGGCTAGTCCAAGGGAGACGTCCTTAAGGCAATCTGGGTTAACGAAAGGCTAAAGGATAATGGATCAGGTCAAAGTAGTTCCTTTCCACAGATTGCTACCCAAAAGAGATAGTCAAGGAGAAATATCCACTGAAGATGCACCTGTTTGCGAGACAAGACAAATACAACTAGAATATGTGCTTGCAGTGGGTTAGTACTTCATAATCAATGACTATCCTCAAATGTATATATGAGCAATAAATAGATATAATTATTGACGAAGTCAATGATTATCAAACAAAGACAATATCACTTCTTCAATATGTACATCAAGAGATAAGGAGCATTCAATGTTTCAAAATTAGACTTTGTATCATATCATTAATGCAATAAACATGTCAAATCAGCTCACATATATTGAGTTGTTGCGTCACCTATACTATTTTTGCTACAAGTGTGACGTCAAGCTTTATCAATGAGTCAAATTGAATGGAAAAGAGCACAACGTTTCACCAAATAAGTTCACATATGTAATCAATAGCTCAAAACCAATCAAAGGAG
>ML780692.1:1470057-1488608 GCA_009831015.1 Picea engelmannii | reverse complement strand
ACTTGCTAAGCTACCCAATCAATCACCCCAACAGTGGTCAAGTGGATTAGTGTAAGATCCAAGCAGTTATCTGAAATGAAAGAGATCTAATGCATACATAAGAAAGTTATAATGATCAAATATGACACATACCATGATACCTCAGACCAATTACCTCATGGAGCAAGAGCCTTTTCTGATGCAAACCCAGGCCGGTAGTGATGGAGGTTGGTACTGCTGGAAGGACAAGTCTGGCTGAGAAGAAGAAAAGATGGGCCCTCAAGGGCCATGCTCAAGTCAATCTGCTCTTGTACTCCATGTCTAGGACCATGTGGGCCTCGAGACATGATCTCCTAGTTATCCCTAGATATCGGGGATAACAGTCGCCACATTCGTTTTCTCTTGCATCTGGCATATGTTCCTGGTAGAAAATAATCGGGGCATGGGATATATGGGGTTTGTTTCCATGCCAATCTTATGCACATGCAATCCCAACTAGCCAAGTCCGACGAACATTCATCTGGATGTTGAACAAATATTACAGAGACACATGAGGTATTTTCGTTTCCTGCAAAAGTTTAATATATATATATATATATATATTTTTCCCCTTCTTCAGTTGATATGCAAAATTGCATTGTCCTCATTCAAGGTGAATTTTCTATGTATCCGAAGCTCTCGCAGCATGTAGACATTGCTTGCCTTTTTCTGTAGATACGTTTCATACGACAACTCTGCCAACTTAGGAAACACATTTTGTAACATAGGCTGCCTAACCATATAATGCACAATTGTGTTGACCACGGTTCGGATAACAACATTGATGCAATATGGACATTTTTCACCGCATCACAGACAATCAATCGTATAATCACTTATCAAAGTAGAGGCAGAAGCATAGGAGTTGCATTTTGTACATACAAAAACAAATCTGAATACGTATTGAACAATTGTAGTTGCAACATGGAACAGTGCAATATTTGTGTAAGTTATCCGAGATACATGCACATGCAAAAGTAAAGGACAAAACTAAATATGAAAAGCGGTACCATTGCCTTGTCCCTGTCCGACTCTCCATACTGTATATGGAGAACGTGTTGCGAGCCAAGTTTTTTCACCAGTTTGACAGCTGCCCCAATCGTTCCGATAGGGTAAATATCAATGCTCTGTGCAAGCTGGTTGATAGTCGAGTCTGGGACGAAATAATATTCTGAAAAGATAGCGGGAATTGTTTCCACAATGCTTGTTTCGTTGAGTGAAATAATCCAATCGCAATCACCACAGTCATATACTGTTTTGGGCAATATATTAAAACTTGTAATGGATATCCCATTACGCAGCAATATCTTTTCTGCATGTTTCTAGACAAGTTGTGGAGGAACAGTCAATGTCACTATCATCATGGCCTCCTTGTCTGTCATGTCAGCATGCATAATGGATCTACTTTTGTTTTCCTTGTCCAAGTAGGTGCTATAAATGACCATTATGTCCCCGACGAACACTTGTCCAGTTCGGCAGCTGTTCAAGCCCTCTATTGACAGTACTTTGGATGTCACAACTTTAAACCTGGTGACATTTTTTGAACAGGAAAACTAAAGTGAATGGTAGTGTGCATTTTTTTTTTCTTGGTATTCTTCTTTTAGTGGCATAAATCTACAATTACACGCATAACTTTTATGAACTATGGAGCCAGAGTTTCGCAACCACACCTCTTAGGCTGGGGAACATGCAGCAGGTTCAACGTCTCGCTTGTACTTGTTGATACTTCTTGCGAGCTGCAAGTCATGTATTGCAGATGAAATCAACATATCTACCATGCCACAGATGAATATATACCCGAGGATATTTGTTTAGTAAACATAGTAAGAGAAAAGCGTATGCATCTTTACCTTTGGCCTTGTCGGTCTGCTGATGTCTAGGATGACTAACTGCTTATGGCCATGTCACTAGTCCAACTTTTTCTGATGAAAGCATGTGCAGATGAACATGAGGACTAAACAAGCATATGCATTGTATACTATCCATCAGAAGGACTAAATAACCATAAAACTGTATGCATATGATTTTTTTAACTGGAGAAATGTTTAACACTAAACAGGGTGTGAGCACAGGGCACCATGGCCAATCTGTATATTGCGGACCTCCGGAAGCCAGGGGAGCAATAGTCAACCTGCCAGCCTAGCACCCGCAATCGAGAAAGTGGGTAACTATGGAATAAGGTATAAGCACAACCACATATGTGAAACCATTAGTCCACCAACCGACGCACCAAGGAATTTTCGGAAAGCGCACTAAGCAGATGAATTAGAAAACAAAAGGGATAATAGACAATGGAAAAAGTAGAAATAGGGAGGGCAGAAAGGCCCATTACTGGAAAGTCATCATTTTCAAGTCTAATATTATATGCCCCCACCCAATTTGTATATTTTATTTACCAACACACTTGGTATACCTTTTACAAGATTATACCACAGAACCCTCTGATGTTGCACAGAACAATTCATCTCCCTGTCCAAGCAACCTGTTTTTTCCAAGGCAACAACGCCAAGTATGCAATGGACATGAAGGCAAGTTAGTATGAAGACATACATCTAAAAGAAAGAGAAACAAGTCTATTTACCAAAAAAGAGTCCATCGTCTTGTCCAGCCATTCTGCTTGTTTAAATGCAACAATGTAGCGAAAACACAACAGACATGAACTAGCTTAGTATGCAGGAAGGCATGTATTGAAGATAACTTATAGTGAAGACATACATGTAAAAGAAATAAAAAGAGGGTTATTTACCCCCGAAAGAGCCCATCGTCATCTCCAACTATTCTGTTTGTTTAAATGTAGCAATGCAGTGAGAACAGAATGGAAATGAAGCGGGTTAGTATGTAGGAAGGCATGTAACGAAGATAACTTACCATGTAGGAAGGCACACAACATGTACATATAATAAACTAGGTGAACACATATACAGACCATAAATGAAATACAAAACAACGCAATATGAAATAACAATACAAGAATGCACCTTTCTATATCCTCTTCAACCAATGTAGTGAAGACTTCCTTGTTTTCTCCAACTATTCTGTTTGTTTGAATGTGGGAACGCACAAAATACAATGAACATCAATGGAAGCTGGTATTCATCGAAGAACAAGAAATATGTACATACAATAAAACAAACTCAACGAACAGTCTAGAAGATAGGCAAAAACATGAACCTTTGCGCTTCTCTATCCATGGTTGTAAACGCGTAAGTTGTTTTCCCTGCCCAAAATATATTACAAGGCACAAAATATCACGCAATTGCATGGCCGTAGCTAAATGATTTCTAGTTTTTTGTGGCAATTTATTCAGATATGCTTCCACCGATAGAAATACATGTTTTTTATTCTCTACACAGACTATTGTGCCCATGATACAAGTTTTCGGTTTTCCGTGGCAAACTACCCAGATATGCTTCCAGACATCTAAATATAAACTTGCAGAATCTTTGTTGCACATATCATATCTCAAGCACAACACAAATTGTATCATAAACACACCAGTTTATGTAGAGGAGAAAGAACATGTAATGTCATATCGACACATCTGACCATACATGGTTTATAAATGTAGCATGCATATGCTTTATTCCAACAAAGAAACAACGGATATTGCAATTTCACATGTAATCCTCAAACAATTTTGCATGCAACTATTTTCTTTCATGGCAGCACTGAAGCATCAGTAAAATCTCACAAAATAACATATATCAGCCTCGGCAGACAGGGCAAATAACAAAACTGCATGTCGACTCGTGGGTGCAGGAGCTGAACACTGTAAAGCGTCCCCAAAAAACAATAATAATCCAAAAAAAAAAGAAAGGAAAATCTCCAACCACCGCCGCTGGACCCCAACCCTGCAAGGGCGAATCAAACAAAAGAAAACAACAAGCACCAAACCAACGAGAAAGAACGAACAAGCCGAACTGCACCCCCAAGGCCCCAAAGCGCAAACCCGAGCCAAATAAACATAACCAGCAACCCACGAATCAACGAACCAATAAGAACCACCGAGCCAATAAACAACATATGTATATCCAATGATTACGAAACTGCATCCCAAGCACCGAAGGAACTAGAAACATATGAGGAGCATGCCACTACAAATAAGCAAACTTTCTTACTTGCAAATTGCAAACACTGAACAACAAACAAGGAATACAAAATGAAACTATGGCATCGAAACTTACTCCGAAATGATGAAATGAAAAAGCGCAAGTTGAATCGCGAACGAAACAACAACAACCAACAATCGACAAACCAGCGAAGAAGAAGTACTCACCGAACCAGTAAACAATGTATGTAGCTTCAACTAGTACAAAATTGCATTGCAAAGACAGAAGAAGGATGAAACATACAATGGCTATTGAATTGGCGGTGGACAAACAAGACTACAATTTCACTGTAAATGTATAGAAAAGTTCGACGAAAAATGTACTCCGAGAACCGTATTTACATAAACATTTAAGGCTGTCAAGCTGTCTAAGGACTTCGCGGTATGAAAACATTTAAGCCGTCGGGGTTGTTGGAGGACGTCGTGTCATGTAAACATTTAAGTTGTCAGGCTTATTGAGGCATCTCAGAATAAACGTCAACACATTTTAACAAAAATACATCCGGCAAAGACGCTATAAACTTTGGAATTCTCAATCACTATAAAGCTTGGATATCAAAACATTTCAATATGCTTAGTACATATCAAAACTTACGGATATATTCAACTAGCAGAAAATGCTAATACAAACATTTGAACCAATGCTAGCATTAATCCACCTTCAAGCAATATAGAGGAAAAATATATGATTAAAAAAGACTATGTACAAGAAAAAGTTTGGATATATTGCCATATAAAACATTGGGAATAACGAAGCTCACAATAAGACCTTCAATCTCTTATCCAATCAGATCAGTACATATATGGTACTTTTTATTATATAAAAATATATGCTTTTAATTCCATAGCTCAAACAATAAGGATTGTGCAAATATTTCAGGTCAAAGGACAAACTAATATATAATCAACTAATTATCAATAACTATAGTCTCTCTATGCCTACACTATGAACTAATAAAAATTTACATAACATTTTACATTCTATTTTTATTTTGTAAAACACATTACTTTCCTCCCAAATATTTTAGTACACTCTGCTTTTCCCAAAGATCTAGTTTAAATGTTCTAAGTTTTTATTTTTTATTTAGTATTAATTATTAAGTGTATTTAAAATTGTAGATTTTAGTTATTAAATTTGTATAATTGTAATTTTTTTTTGAGTATATAAAATTTATTTATATATTCAAAAATACAATTTAAATAATAAAAATATTTACTATTTCATTAATAATTATAAACTTTTTAAATAACTTATTAATTTAAATTATATATATATATATATATATATATATATATATATAACTTATTAAAAATTCAATGGAACCTATAAAACTTATAGCTAGCAAAGGCCGCAGGTATTGCGCATGCCAATGCCATGCGTACTGGTTAATTTAAATTGTATACCTATTCAAATCTATAAATTCCTTAATAAGCAAAATGTGAATGATAAGTTTGAATGGTTTATTTAGGAAGTTGAGGTGGATTCCAAGAGAGTTAAAAGATAAAATTGGGTTGTTGCCTTACGGCAGACCATCTTTTCTTTTTCACGTGTTGACATGGCAATATTTGCTTAAAGTAAAGATCATAACTTTTCCACATGCACTGAATTTGGTTTTAATATTCAATATTTAAAATATGAGTAGCTTATTTAATACATTCTCTGTTTTATATACTTTTATATTTGAATCCATTTTCAATGAATGATGTCAGCTTTTGCTTTGCTTTATTCATCCACGTTTGCAAAATATGGAAAATCCAAGAAAACATCACATGTGCGCCAAAAGAATTTCAACCCATTTCAATGAGTGCTGTCAGCTTTTGTTTTATTCATCCACGTTTGCAAAATATTCAAAATCCAAGAAAGATATTCAGATCACATGTGCGCCAAAAGAATTTGATATATGTTTAACATACCCATTTGACATATGACATATCCATTTGATATATGTTTAACATACCCTTCACAAAATCAGCAGCAACATGTTGAATCAACCTTTTAAAATATATTTATCCTTACTGAGGAGAAGGATATACATAAAAATCTTTTTCCATAATTTTTAAAATTAAAAACATTTAATTTAAATAAATAAAAAATTGTAATTTGAAAGTTTTTATTCAACCATGACATTGATTTTTGTGATTATTAATCTATTTTTAAAGTTATCAACGGAGGTATACATTTGAGATATACGTTACAAATAAAGAAACTTGAAAAACATTGTAAACAATTGTGTCCAACGGAGATATACATTTGATATATCATCTTATATTTTCACATAAAAATAAATGCAAGATGTAAGAGTCTTTCATGGGAAAAAAACCCTCTCGATCGAACAGAGCAATCGTTGGAAGCTCACTTCGTCACATGGAACTCTCGGCGCTCCGCTCTGCTCAAAAACCATCTCCTCAGCTGATCTCTGAAGCAAAACAGCCAGGAGAGGATGATTCATATGACCGGTCGCTACCATGAATCGTTTTCTCTCATTCCCAACAAGCACATGAACGAATGAATCCATGTACTATGTATGGAAGAAAGATAACCGCATGACATGTGCGGCAGAAGAACTTTCACTTGCAACAGATGTCTCCAGGTGATATATACATTTGGTATATCATCTTATATTTTCACATAAAAATAAATACAAAGTTGTAAGAGTCATTAATTGAAAGCCTCCCTCTCCATCAAACAGAGCAACCGTTGGAAGCTCACTTCGTCACACGCAACTCTCAGCGCTCCGCTCCTCTGAAAACCCATCTCCTCAGCCGACGTCTCAAGCAAAACAGCCATGAGAGGATGATTCATATGACCGGTCGCTACCATGAATCTCTTTCTCTCCTTCCCAACAAGCACAGGAACGAATCCTCCGCTAACTCCTCGTTTCTCCGCTGAAACTTCATATGATAGTGGTGGATTGGGAGTGCCAGGCTCATGAGATCCCATCGGCTGATATTTACTCCATTGAATCCTTCTGTGTAGCAATAGTTTTCTGACAAAATGGGGCATCTTGGCCATTTTATCTGAGATTTGTGTGGACTGTGTATGGAAGAAAATGAGAAAAGAATTGGAGAGAGTGTTTATCCAAAAGGGTAGCTACTGCTGTTTGTATTTATAGAGGTCGTCTGGGGTTGCAGGGCTTTAGCGAATGYGYGCAAAATTGGGAAGGTTGACTAAATTCTCAGCTARGTTTAAGTTTGACTGTGGGCGTTGTTCYTAAATATAATTAGGAAAACGTGTTGAATGTGTGAAAACTGGAAGGCAATGAAGTAATTCCTTTTTCTCACGCTCTCCCAGTTATTCATTATTTAAAGATGGTGCGAAGTACGAAGCCAAGGATTTTAATGATGTGAAATATATTTATTCTAAATATAGATGCACGTGAAATATATTTATTCCAAATTTAGATGCACGTGAAATATATTCATGGAGACATGATTCCATGCCTGACTGGAAAACGAAGATTGAAAGAAAAGATGGATGGTGGATTCATCCTGATGGTAACATAAGGAGCAATGATTTGGACCGTTCCAATCCCTTTTTCACAAAACATCCCATGTTAATATTTTATGCTCCATAGCTAACCAAAACATAATTTCCATCTTTCCTAGCACTTTCCATTTCTAGGTAGATCTCCAACACCATTTAGTAGCTTCTTCATAAAACTCTTCTTCCAAAGTCTGATGTCCCAATTTGAATATGTAACACTTACATATTTTGTTATTTTCCCAACAAATGGAATCCAACTCATCCTTGTCTAGGTAAATAAAACATTGTTTCAGAAAGAATGAAAATTCTGACCATTCAACTACCATATCACCTTCTAAATTCAGGTCTATCACAAATTTCCACAAAGTATTACTCGTGATGTCCACTTCTTGATTTGTTGCATCCTTCAGGGTGAAAACACTATGAATATGGAGGATTTTTATCAATCCTTCCATGATTTTGAAGTTATATGATGATCCTTCCCAGGGATATTCCCCAATCTGTACACTTCTTATGTTTCCTATGGGCCATTTAGACTAGGCCCCAATCAAACCACTCTTCAATGGATTTCACTACCATATACTTGGAAGTGAGAACTCTTCCCCAAAACTTCTTGTTGGATATGAGCCTCCAAAGGATTTTGGTTGCCAAGGCTTTATTGAACCAAAACAAGTTATGAATTCCCCAACCTCCTAAGTCTTTTGGTCTAGCAAGCCTTGACTATTTGACCAGGGGGATTCCTTCTTCCTTATTATTACCTCACCATAAGAACTTAAAAAATGCTTTGGGAATTTGTGTTAAGATTCCTTTTGGAATCTTTGCAATAGTGGCCCAATAAACTGGAATACTATAGAGAACATATTTTATTAAAACTAGTCTTCCACTTCGTGAGAGAAAATGGTTCAACCACATATCAATTATTTCTTGAACTTTTAAAGCGAATCAACACCAATCTACAAAGCGATATGAGTTTGGTTTTAAAACAAAGACCAAGTACTTGATTTATTCCTCTATATCTAAAATATTGAATGGAAACATGAGTTCAAGCTACTCCTTTTCCTTTGCTTCCGTTTCATTAAAACTGATGGAGGATTTCATGTTATTTAATTCCATCCTGGTAGATGAATAGAAAAGGTCCAATATTGATTTGAATGCATGAATTTGTCTAATAGTACCTGCACCAAAGAGCATTACATCATCTACAAAAGGCAAGTGAGAAATAAACTATGAAACTCTGATCTTCAGGCCTGGGAGTAAGCCTTCATTCCGGGCCTCTTGAATGATTCATCTTAGGCCTTCAACGAGGATGATAAAAATAAAGGGTGACATAGAGCATCCTTGATAGAGCCCTCTTGAGGAGAGAAAAAAATTAGAGGGGGCACCATTAATGCGTACTGTGAAAGATGTCGATTCGATACAACCCATACTCGAGTTCACTATGACCAAATTCATTCCCATCTTGATTAGAGCAATCCTTAGGAAGGTCTAATTGACATTGTCATAGGCTTTAGAGAGGTCGAGTTTTAGAACAAAAGAAGGGTTTTTTTGAACTTTTATGGAATGTAAAGCTTCTTAGGCTAGAGACATAGTGCCATGGATTTGACGTTTGAACAAAAATATGAATTTCTCCTCGGAGATGGTATCACTAAGAATAGGTTTGATTATATTCACAATAATCTTGGAGATTAACTTGTAGACCAGGTTGTAGCAAGAGATTGGGAGAAAACCAGTGAAAGAAGAAGGCTCATAAGACTTTGGTCTACTAGCTAAGAAGGTCTTGTTGAGAATACCATAGATCCTTCCATTTTCCTGAGATTAAAGAACCACTTTCTATAAATATTATTTTGGGAGGTCATAAAATCCCCAAAAAAATTCCATAGACATGCCATCTGGATTGTTATCCCCAACTTGTAAACATAACTAAGGATATGATGTCTCGAGGCCCTCGGTTTGCAAACATGGAGTACCGAGAGGCAGTTTGATCAACGGTGTTGATCCAGATTATTTTCGGCACAAAATGAGAGCGGAGATATAATAAAGAAATGCAGAGAAATATCACAGATATTCAATAATATAACAGAAATGTATCAGAGATGCAACCATAAACACATATATATAGTAATACATGATTTCTATTAATGAAAGAAATGTACAGACACTGTAAAAATACAGAGTGAAAAACTCGCTAGAATGATGGAAGATTATCTCTGAGAATAGATGTGATGGCTACTCACATTCGCAAGAAGATGATTACAATGAGGCTCGGAAGGCCTTTTTACAATAAAAATGAATGCCAAAAACCCTAGACATTCAAAAACCTAACCCTAGGAGATGAAGCACCAAAATTCATGTGGGCCCTGTTTGGGTAAGTTAGTACATCAACTTCCTGGGGTCGTAACGTTTGCATACGATCTCCGTTTTAGGTGCATGATAGCCCGTTGGAAAGTTATCGTCAAGGATATTAATTTTGGGGGCAATATCTAAGGAACATCCATATTGCTCCCCATTTTCCCAAAAACGTCGTTTAGGGCCTCAAAATGGCCCCGGAAGTTAAAAACTGCTAAAAATAGTAAATTACCAAAATTGCCAGAAAACTGTTTTGAGCTAGTTGGCAAAGGTGGGTGGCCATCGATATCCACTTGGATCAAGTGTCCACTTGCACAGACAAAGACCCACCTCACCACCAAAGATCCAAGTTCATCATGACGGTATCCACCACATCAGTTGGCCTCTAGAAGACATTGGGTCTTTCTCCATCAAGTACAAGTCAGGTATTATAGTGAGTTTCATTTAAATATTTCAGGCATTTGAGTTTGTTGCATCTATTATTGCTTTTGATTATGCAACGTTTGCTTGGAAATTGTGTTATTTTCCCTATTTCACTGTGTGGTTGACATTGTGCCCTAGTAAGTGGGTCACCCTTAGGGATAAGTTTGCTACTGGGAGGTCCTATTGAAGATTCATCATGCCAATCTCGACCATACTTGTCACTTTCCACACTTCATCCCCTCATCTCCTTGTCTTTTGGGATTTTCGGGTGTATTGACCTAAGAAGGGGTGGTCCCTCATTTCATGGGAAGAAGGGGCTTAAGGTCCATAAGCTTGTAGCTGAAAAAAGATAAAATCCAATCCTTAACCTTCTATATGCTCTCCCAGGGATCCCAAGGATAATTAAATGTCTCTCATAAGAAACTGATGGAACTTATAAAAGAATAACTAATAACAAAATTCCAATCAGCGTGGAGCATGTGTGGGCACTGTTTTTATTGCTTAGGTAGAAGCCCCACACATGTTTTCAATTTGGGGAAGCATGATGTGACCAGGGTAGAGTCAAGGTTGGAACAATTGTTCATGCTTAGGTAGAAGCCCCACCTTGGTTTCAACCTGGAAACATCCTAAAAGAATAAAAGACAATAAATGGGCTTGGAAAAAGGTTGCATTGAAAATGAAGATGTATTACACCACCCTCTACAAAGGCACCCATAAATGAGACACTACAACCCCTTGTATGTCATGAAAACCCATGCCCAAAAGTCTTGTCCCCATCCATGAAAACTCATCCACATGACTTAAAAGGATGTCCCCTTGGGAAACACCCCTAAAATTGAGGTACAATTCACCCAATATGTCGTTTTGTCAACCCTCCGATACCTAAACTTGGAAAATTGCATAGGGTCTTTGAGCATTGGTTTGTTTTGATGAGGTGGTTTGTATGTACATGCTTAGATGGCTCTTTTATTCCTTTTATTTACTCATCATGATGTATTTGACTTGAGATCCTTGGAGGGCATATCCATTTGTCTTTGCAGGACCTAGTTGGTGGACAGTTTTGGAAGAACAAGCCTAGCTTGGGCCTCCATGGGGCTTGAAGCCCACAGGTTCGATACCTAGGTCCCACATCTCGAATGATGAACACATGCCTTTGGAGGCCTAGAAAATATCATGGAGGACCTCATCTAGCACCTACCACCCAAACGAATTGCCTAAGGAGGAAAAAACATCACCTTTGAGAGATTGACGTCATATTAGGGCTAGGGTTTGGTGGTGATTAAGGACACTTCACACATTTTGAAGGAAAGAACCTTTGGATAATGGAAGAAAGGAATTGATTGAATACCATTGGCCTTTAGAGGCCTAGCGTTCCCTTACCCAACTCAATGACTTGACCAAAAGTGCCAAACGTTTCCCAAGAAGGGGGTGACATCATGATTTTAGGGTTTATTTTCTATGCAGAGTATGAATTAGATAATATTATTTTTGTAAAGGGGAAAGATAAGGGATGTTGACCCCTTATCCCTTTTTTTACCTTAAGTTTTGTGGACAAACTATGTTTAGAGGATTTGTATAAATAAAGATCATCTGTATTTCATTTTTCATCATAGCTCTCCCATTGTGAGAAGACTAGTGGCTGAAATTTTTGCTACACTTGAGCTTTTTTGGTATCTCTCTCTCTTGAAAATGATTTTTGATGTTATCTCTTTGTGAATGGATGAGACTAAGTGGTGCACACCTATTGGAGACTTCTTTACTTTCTCTTGAATGGTAAATGCTTGGTGAAGTAGGGTTTGATATTGAATCTTTCTTGGAATTGGTAAGGAAAATCTGCATTTGTTAGTTGTTTGATACAAGTGGATATTGGTGGCCACCCACCTATTCCAACTTGCTCCTCTTGTCCGTTTTTAGTTCAACACGTTCTTCTGTACTTATTTTTAATTTTGGTATCTAAACTTATGGGGATGTATGAAGCCCTACACATCTTCTAGGTGGATATTGGTGGCCTCTCACCTAATCCAACTGGCTTATTTTGTATGTTTTCATGTCAACACATCTTGATGTACTTCCAGGGCCATTTTGGAGCCCTAAACAATGTTTTTTTGGCTTGCCATAGTTAAACTGTAGACGGAGTCAGAATTTGACAGTTTAATGTGTAGCTCTCTGAAAGACCTTTCCAACATGCTATCACATGCCTAAAACGGAGGTCATATGAAAAATTTACAACCTCGGGAAGTTGAGGTACCAACTTACCCATAGGGGACCACATGACTTTTGGTGTTTCACCTCCCAGGGTTAGGTTTTTGGTTGTCTATGGTTTTAACATTCATGAGTAATATCAAAAAGGCCTCTAGAGTCTCATTGTAATCATTTTGCTCAGACGAATGCACATAACAACCACATCTCTTCTCAGAGATAGCTACCAACATTTGAGCAAGTGTTTTAGTTATGTAGTTTTACTATTTCATCCTATTTCATTTATTCAATAGAAGATATTATTCACTGGATATATGTGTTATTCTTCATATCTCTGTGTTTATTGTATTCAGTCTATTAATCAATTTGTTCCGCTCCTAAATCCGGATCAGTCATATCAAAGTGGTATGCTCTTCATTTATTTTTCTTCATGCATGTCCCCGACAAGATCTAGGCACAAGAAGTTGGGACTCGAACCAATCGAGTCGTTGCAATATCGATCGAGTTGAGCCCGAAAAAAACCCATGGGGGAAGAAAATAAATATGATGGATCAAGAGATCCTATTAAAATGTTTCTCGAGGAAGCCCTCACACAACAAAGGAACGAAATGATGGACAACTTTGCGCAGATCCTTCGACAATTGCTCACAGGAGAAGCATCTTCATCAAGAGGCCATGCAACGCCCTTCAAGGTACATGTAAATTTTGATATTCCATTATTCAAAGGACTGATAGATGCAGATGTTGTAGATAAATGGTTGAATCTACTCGAAGGGTATTTTTCGGTCCACAATTTTTTCAATAGGGAAAAGATTACTTTTGCACTCCTCAAGGTCGTCCCCCATGTTAAGGACAGGTGGGATACTTAGTTTGAGCAAAGGGTCGTAGAGGAATCTGCAATATTTGTGGTTTCTCCTACATGGGATTCCTTCTGGGACGCCATTAAAGAACAATACTACCATGTTGGAAGTTACGAGGATTAGTACACCAGATGGACCACCCTGCATCAAGAAAGAGACCAGATAGTACCATATTTCACCAATATTTTCCATACCATGCGCACCAAATTGGGTATCAAAGACTCTGAGCGACATCTGGTGCTTAAATACCGTGACTGTTTCCATAGATATATTCAAATAGAAATTGAGTTTCTTGACATCACCTCATTGGGAACGACTTGCAGATACACTGTCAAGATCAAGCAGAAATTTAAGTAGAAGAGGCGAGAGTTTGGATCTTCAAACTCCTCACAGCCGAAGCAGGGAAAAGGCAGCCCCAACCCACACAACAAGGGACCGATCCGAGATGGCCACTCTCAGGACAACTAGTCCAAGCCACAACACAACAAGGGCAATGAGAAGACAAAGAAGGACATGGTAAAATGGTGCAAGTACCATAAAATCTAGGCTTGGCACAACACTAAAGAATGTTGCTCCAAGCAGTCACTCATGGCCAAGCTAAAGGATTTTGAGATAGAGGCCAATTAAGATTCTAAATCAAACCAGAAGGAGGGAAGTAGATCATCGATGTTGAACCTAGTGCCACTGTCACTACCACCAAATTCCATCCAAGTGAACCATAAGAACTAGAGGAAGGGGAACACCTCTTTCACTCACAGATATGGGTAAGGGAGGCTCCGCTTCATTTCATTGTCGATGGCGACAGTTAGAAGAACTTGATCTTAGCAGGGGTCGTCAAGCGGATGGACCTACCGATGAAACCACACCTGCATCCCTACACCATCGACTGGATTTTCCAAGGAAGAGATCTTTGTGTTAGCCAACAATGTCATCTGCCCTACGACATCAAGCCTTTCAAAAATGAGGTATTGTGTGATATTGCTCCACTTGAATTTTGTGATGTTCTTTTAGGACAACCAAATTTGTGGAAGCGTCATGCTATGTATGAGTCTAAAACTCACAGTGTTATTATTACTTTGGGTAGAAAATTGTACAAGATACCAGAGGTAGCACTTCCTACCGCTATTTCTTTAATCTCTTCTAAGTAATGCAGTAAGGTCATTTCACCGACCAGGAAGTTTGTCTTCTTTGTGATTTGTTCTCGCAGTAAATAGAAGGTCACCACCACATACGTGGGTTCTACAAAGATCCTCTCTTTGCAACAGAAGCAAGTGGACGGGATCATGGAAGAATACAGAGACATATTATCCTCACCCATTGGAGTACCGACGCACTGCCAATTGATTTGACCCCTGGTGCACCTCTACCTAATGGACCAGTCTATCGTCGTTCAATGATGGAAAATGAAAAAAATTAGGTATCATATCCAAGAGATTATTCAAAAGGGGCACATCAAACTCAACTCCTCCCCTTGCAAAAGCCCGATTGTACTGGTGCAGAAGAAGGACGAGACTTGGCAACTCTGCATTGATTACAGAGCCTTAAAAAAAATCACAGTCAATAACCGGTACCCAATTCCCAGGATTGATGACCTTCTTGACCAACTCAAGGGGGAAAAGTTCTTCAAAAAGATTGACCTAAAGTCTGGCTACCACTAGGTTCCCATCGAGCCAACTGATGTCTGTAAGACAACCTTCAAATCTAAAGAAGGTCTCTTTGAATGGTTGATCATGCCCTTTGGCTTAAAAAAAGCACCAACCACTTTCATGAGGTTGATAGATGATGTATTGAGACCCTTCACCAACTCTTTTGTGGTGGTATATTTGGATGGCGTCCTCATCTTCAGCAGAACTTGGGAGGAGCACATGTGACATATTCAATAGGTTTTGAGCACTCTATGGCAGCACAAATTATATGCCAACTTGGAAAAATTATCTTTTGGCACGAACAAGGTCCAATACTTAGGCTACACTATTTATGAGCATGGGATACATGTTGATCTAGCTAATATCTAGGTCATCTGTGACTGGACAACCCCGACCACACTAACCGATCTTCGGAGCTTCTTGGGACTGTAAAACTTCTTCCGATGGTTCACATTGGGATTCTCTCACATTGCATGGGCTCTCAATTAGGTGACCAAGGGCGGTGGCAGGGAAAAGTTCATGTGGGGGAAAGAACAACAACGAGAATTTGATGATCTGAAGCATTTCTTTTGCTCATCTCCAGTACTCTCCTTTCCCGATCTGGAGCAACCATTCGAGATTGATATTGATGAATCTCACTATGTTGTAGGTGCCGTTCTCACTCAACATGTTCATCCAGTGGCATACCATAGTGAAACACTCTCATATATCGTCCGGAAATACCCTCCCTTTGACAAGGAAATGTATTCCATTGTAAAAGCATGTCATGAATGGAAACATTACATTCTGGGAAAGGAGATGATCATCCACATTGATGACAAGCCTCTGCAGTTGATATAGACATAGGGAAATTGCAAAACGACCACCATCATAAGTGGTCCACCTACCTGCAACAGTTCCATCTCAACATCAAGTATAAGACAAGGATCTCAAATCATGTCGTTGATTGCCTCAGTCGACCTCTCGTGGATGTACTCACCACTGTGCCCCATTCCTATGGACATGAGGCATCTGAGTGGCCCCAACTTTATCAACAAGATCCAGACTTCGCCACCACCTGTCATCTCTTCGGTACATGTGCGAATGTCACCGATTTTCACATTCAAGATGAAATATTATGCCATCTGGTCCATCTCTATGTTCCTACAATCGAGCGTGCAACACTGATTTGGGAAGCCCACTATAGTTAGATGAAAAGACATTTTTGCATGGATAAAACTTTGGCCATTCTTCAGAAACATTTTTATTGGCCAAAACTTCAACATGACGTCAGCAAGTATATTAGATATTGCAGTGCCTGTGTCATTTCCAAGCCAACCATCAACAAGAAAGGCGTATACACTTGTCTTCCTAATCTTGAGAATCCATGGGAATCCATATCAATGGATTACATGATTGGCCTTCCATCCACCAAGCAAGGAAAGGACTGCATATTTGTGGTTGTTGATCGGTTTTTGAAGATGACCTTCCTCACAACCTACAAGAAGAATATCATAGCGACAGATACTGCCAAGCTCTTCTTCGAACGAGTTGTTGAAATAATGTAACTGCGAAGAGCATTCTTATTATTATTTTGTTATTGGATTAAATCCCCATTGTAGATTAATCATGTCATTATTATTATTATTGTTATTGGATTAATCCCCATTGAGGATTAATCATGTCGGTAATTGTATAAGGACCAAATCCCCTTTTGCGGATTGGTCATCAGACAATTACAAAGGGAAGAATAAGAAGTCGGCCCCAATAGTTATAATGGAAGACCCAGAATTAATTAAAGGTGGGTTTACCCACCCAGAGTGAGAGGTCGGCCTTGCCAGATTGTGACCTTTCACACGTGCCAAGTTGATATAAATAAGAGGCTAGTGCCTCACTTCTAACACACAACTCACTTGCTCATTCTCTTATGAGGCAAGATACAATTAGAAGTTGGAGAGAGGAGAAGAAGGGTGGTGCAACTCTTGGAGAGGACTTTTTGTATTGGTTTGAGTTATCTCTTGAACATTGTACAAGCTATTTATGATAAGGAAATTTTTGCCGGGTTTTCTTCCCCTAGAGGGTTTCCCAGGATAAATGTTGTGTCTCTTGTGAATGTGTATTTCTCAGTGATATTGTTCTTATTATGCTCTTATCTTATGAAATGCAAAGAACTATAATAATGACATAAACATTACCATGGTATCAGAGCCAACCTGAAGGAAGGACAATTTGTAAGAGGAAAAATGTCACTGTTACCGTACCCCAAAGTTAGGGTTTTGCAAAAGTGAGTATTTTCAACTCCCTAACATCCTAGAAAGTTGCGCCCTCCCCCAAGGATCAATTTGGCACCTAGAGCGCACTTTTTCAGTGGCTGGATATCCCAAAAAGTGAAACCCTAGTTTCACAAAAGTACCGGAAGCACCAAGCCAGAAATCCGTAGATCACATTTGATGGGGTAAAATTTGGATTTTCTTAGATCTGAGAACACCAGGCTACTCACCTCAGCCAAGCGCACCTCCTGGTAAGGTCAAAACTTGATTTCAAGCACTTTCAATTTTTGGTCATTTTTGTTGCCAAAAGTACAAGATGTCTGCAAGCATAAAGCTTGTTGAGAAATTAGAAGGCATAGACAACTTTCATGCCTGGAAGTATAGGATCGGTCTGATCCTTGTAGAGAATGACCTATTAAGATTTATCAAAGAAGAAGTGAAGGAACCTGAAGATGCCGTAGAGAAAGCAAAGCATCAGAAGGACTCAATCAGGGCTCAAAGAATCATTGCAGATTCAATCAAAGACCACCTGATCCCGTATGTATCATCAAAAGAAACCCCGAAGGAGATGTTTGATGCTCTAAGCAAACTATATGAAGGAAAGAACATCAATCGAAAGATGAATCTCAGAACTCAGTTGAAGAATACCAAGATGCAGAAAGGAGAAATGATTCAAGAATACTTCTCCCAAATCTCCAAGATAAAAGAACAGTTGAAAGCAATTGGAGACACCATCGACAAAGACGAATTTGTAATAACCTCCCTAAATGGTCTCGCGAGACCTTGGGATGCCTTCATCCAGTTAGTATGTGGCAGAAAGGAATAACTACAGTTTGAAATCCTATGGGAAGAATGCACCCAAGAAGAGACAAGGGTAGCCAACCGTGAAGCACTACTATCAAGGGACGTAGATCAAGCCCTAGCTACTCATACAAAAGGAGGAAGGAAGAAACCCTACTTCAAAAGGGAATCTCATAGAGAAACACAACCATCAAACAAGTTCAACAATCAAGAATCTCATTCAAGAAATTTTCAGAAGAAAGGACAACGCAAGGGACGAGATCTCTCATCTATCCAATGCTATCATTGTGATAAGATGGGACACAAGGCGAACAATTGTCCAGTCAGAAGAGAAGAGTACAAGAGGAAGCATAAAAGGCAACATGCTCACATTGCCGAAGATGAAGAACCACCTATGAAGATGATTAAGGACCATGT
>ML780692.1:1448817-1467837 GCA_009831015.1 Picea engelmannii | reverse complement strand
ATTAATCATGTCATTATTATTATTGGATTAAATCCCCATTGTGGATTAATCATGTCATTATTATTATTATTGTTATTGGATTAATCCCCATTGAGGATTAATCATGTCGGTAATTGTATAAGGACCAAATCCCCTTTTGCAGACTGGTCATCGGACAATTACAAAGGAAAAAATAAGAAGTCGGCCCCAACAGTTATAATGGAATACCCAGAATTAATTAAAGGTGTGTTTACCCACCTAGAGTGAGAGGTCAGCCCTGCCAGATTCTGACCTTTCACACATGCCAGGTTGATATAAATAAGAGGCTAGCACCTCACTTCTAACACACAACTCACTTGCTCATTCTCTTATGAGGCAAGCTGCAATTAGAAGTTGGAGAGAGGAGAAGAAGGGTGGCACATCTCTTGGGGAGGACTTTCTGTATTGGTTTGAGTTATCTCTTGAACATTGTACAAGCTATTTATGATAAGGAATTTTTTGTTGGGTTTTCTTCCCCTAGAGGGTTTCCCAGGATAAATGTTGTGTCTCTTGTGAATGTATATTTCTCAGTGATCTTGTTCTTATTATGCTCTTATCTTATGAAATGCAAAGAACTATAATAATGGCATAAACATTAACACGAGTGTGGGTCCGTTTTGGGATACCATAGACCATCATCTACGACCGAGACAATCGGTTCCTCATCACATTTTGGTTGAGTCTCTGGTCACTGTTGGACACCAAGAGAACTAAATCCACTACTTTCCACCCCCAAATAGACAGCCAAACAAAGGTCATCAATCAGATGATTGTGCATATCTTGCGCATGTACAACTCTAAGAATCCACATACATGGGATGAGAGTCTCCCCTATGTTCATCACAATTAAAATAGGGCTCTCCATAGCTCCACCAACCATAGCCTATTTCAAGTGGGGTTGGGATTCCAACCCTTGGGTCCCATTGATGTTTCACTACCTCTTTCCACCACATAGACAGACGTTTCCCATGTTTAGTCTGAGACTGAAAAAGCCACCAGATTCATTGAGTGGATTCAGCACATCAACCAACAGGTCCAAGATATTTTGCAGAAACTCAATGCTAAGTAAAAGCAGTGCCTTGATCAACACAGGGTAACAAGCCAGTTTAAGGTTCAAGACAAAGTCTAGTTACATTTGCAGAAGGAGCGTCTCACAGGGCCCCATCAGAAGCTCCGCCCACTTCACTATGGGCCTTACACTATCACTAAGGTTGTGGAGAGCAATGATTTTGAGCTCAACACTCCACCCTTCCTTGGCCTGCACCCAGTTTTCAATGTGGACCTCCTTCGACCATATTTTCCACCATTATTAGATACCTCAGAGATCGCAGAAAATATGACACCAACAAAGCTCGACCTTGACTGCATGGAACAAGCATCCACTAATCAGATAGTGGAAACATAGGTCAAGGGCACTCGCCATCAGAGGATCCAATTTTATCGGGTTCTCAAGGCAAGGTAACTCCTACACCAAGGCAAGTGGCTCACTCGGGACCAAATCCAACAAAATTTTCCTCACCTGATGGGGGAACTCAATGCAATGGAGACCATTGTTTCCTAAGGGGGGAGGATTGATCCAGGTGGATATAATTAGGAAAACATGTTGAATTTGTGAAAAATGGAAGACAATGAAGTAATTCCTTTTTATCACGCATCTCCCAATTAATCTTCTCGGTATAAGAGAGAAAATCTTCATTATTTAAAGATGTTGACAAGTATGAAGTCAAGTGGATTTTGTTGATGTGAAATATATTTATTCTAAATTTAGATGTACGTGAAATATATTTATTCCAAATTTAGAAGCACGTTGGAGATGATTTGAACTTCTCGAAATGAAAAAGAAAACATGTAATGAAGAGAGTCGTGTTAAAATTCCAGGGAAAAAAGAAGTGATGCACATAAACTTATATCAATGACAACCACTTTGTTACCTCTATTCAATACATATTTATAAAATATTCTGTTATAAATATAAAATGTCTTTTCTAGAGTTTAATATTAGAGTAATTTGTCTAGTGTTTAATATGAAGGTGACATATAACATTTAAAAACATTTTTTTTTTTTTTACAAAAACTGAAATTTTATATATATAAAAAAGGCATGAACGAGGTCGCATAATACAAAAGAGGGTGCTGGTAGAGGCTACCAACAACAGAGTTTCCACAAAAGAACTTACAAAAATGAGTTTAGCATTGAGCCTACTTCACCGATATCTTAGCTTTTCAATTCTATCCTAGCACTATCTTTTTGAAATATTTAGTTATGCCATTTTTACAAAATTGTGGAGTGCCTTACTATTCTTCTTAAGCTCGGTCTTCCTTTAGTGGGGGCTCGAGCACTACGTTCAGATCGGGAAGTTTTGGGTCTTCCCTGCTTCATGTTTCCTCATTCTGACTTTGTGCTGAAGAGTTGGATGGCCTGGCTTCCAGCTTTTCTTCCAAGCTCTCCCCTTGGTGCCTGGGGAATTCAACTTCATCTTGTAACTGGTTTATTAAAGTGCGATGTTGTGCTAGTGTGTCCAGAGTGAAGGTGAGTGTGGAGCCATGAGAATTCAAGCAGAGAGATAGTTGTTGGGTGGTGGAGAACTTATCATCCACCAATTCATTCTTCAGTCATTCACAGGCCGAGCGTCGAGCCATTTTTGCAGCAAGACTGACTATGATTACCCCAATCCAATTGTTGGTGTTTCCTTTGGCTCGTTCATGGCTGGCGTTGGGGATAATGTTGTTGTATTTAGTTTTTCCTCGGTCGTGGTTGTCTCTAGTGCTATCTCTATCTATGCTACCTCTGTCTTCACTGTCATTGGAGCTTCCTTGAACAGTGATGTGTCTGCCAATGTTTCCATTGACAAAGCTAACTTTGATGCTGCCCCTACCATAGTCTCTGAAATTGGGTTTGTCTGTGATGCTCCCCGTGAGGCCGTTGCTCACAAATTTATCATTTTTTGTCCCTCTGGTGTTGTGGCAATGGTGAATTCCTGAATTACTTATGCACTTAAACTTCCCTTCCCATATGAAATTCCAAACTGTCGAGGTCCATTGTGGCTGGCTGTAATAATGAATCAGGAGATGGCCTTCCAAATTACCTCTTCTAGCTATGTGTTGGGTGCATGTATTCTGTGCAAACTCAGAAATTGAGTGATGTTCAAACATTGGTGGGGTTTGTACTTCCAACATTCTCTTGCGCTGAATCAAGACTGATTTCCTTTCAAAATCCTTCACCTCAAGCGAAGCTAAGGCAGAGGTGATGTTGCAGGCTACATAGCAAGAGTGGAGCGATGGGTACGATAGGTTCCCAAAAAGGAGGATCACCTTGTGATTCAGTATATTCATTCTTTCGTCCTGCTGTGCACAGGTTCCCATGGGACAAAGGTTGCATGAGTACAAGTTCTCCCCGAGCATGATGCTTGGCTTACCACTCTTTGCATTCTGCCGAAGCGTCGCGTGGATATTGGTGCCAGGTGGAGCATTGGCATGAGAGGGTTGAGGCATTACGGGGGGGGATAGTAAAATGTGCCTTCCCAACACTTTCATATGGCATGGGGCCATTCGAATTGCTAAGTTATCCTACTCATCCGCTTTCATATTATTTGTGTGTGGGACATGGTAGAAGGAGGATTAGATTGTGGATATGATTGCTTTGGTCCTATCGATTATTCTTTTCAACTTTGAATTCTTTGGGTCTGCTCTTGTAACAAAATGACAGATTATATGTTTTGAATCGCCTATTACAATTATGTGGCTAAGTTGTCGATCCTGAGCTAGGAGTGCTCCTTGATACATCGCATAAACCTCTGCCATGTTGGTGGTGGTTACACCCAAGTTCCAGGAGTTGCATATCATTCTTTTTCCTCTAGGGCTATACAATACCCCTCCCGCACCTGCCTCCCTTGGGTTTCCTTTTGATTCCCCATCGAAAAAATAACATGACTATCTTGAGACTTTAGCCATTTTTTGAAGTCTTGGAGGGAATATTGAAGCTGCCAACATGATTTTTTTGGAAAATTTAAGGCGGGGATAGTGGGTAAGTTTATTTTCACCAACCATTTTTCTTCTTCTGCTGCCAAAGGGCCACCTTCTTGGGATTTTTTATTTATGGATGAGAGGTATTCACGTAGTTGGCCAATCACATGGGATGTGACTAAGGGTGGGGGGGGGGGGACTAGCTTCTCCTTAAAAATTCTTTTATTCCTTGCCAGCTAGATTTCCTAGTACCCATACTTTATAGACGCCTTCCATACACGTATTATAATTGGATTTTTGGTGAGGCATCCTTTATAGTATTTACTCCATTTTCCAACTAGACTTCTACTGCTTGTCAGCCAAGAAATTTGAGGGGTTAGTAATGAGTAGACAATATGCCTTACTTGTTTGGAGAAATTGTAGGTCAGGAAAATATGATCAGTTCTTTCGAAACTTTGGTTGTAGAGAGCACATCTGAACAGTCCCATGTATCCTCTTTTGTTAATATTTTCGCCTGTTAGGAGTTTGTTGTGAGCTAATTGCCAACCAAAGGTGTTAATATTTGGTAGGCCGTTTGGATTCCAAATTTCTTTCCAGATGGTTGATTCTACTGGAAGATCATTTTCTTGGAGGAGATTTTTATATCCCAACCTTACAAAGTATCCAACCTATCCCCAATCCCTACTGTTTTTTCGATTAAGGTGAGTTGGGGCAGAACCAGAGACAATCAAGAGGAATTGATGGTCCTCATTGAGCAAGAAGGGGGGGACCTCTTCCAAGTTCCAATTTTTCCAGGCACCATTGCTCTTCCACTCAAAGATATCAAACAGAGTGATTTTCCCCTTGGAGGTTAGCCAAAGCATGAGGGGGTCGAGTGTGGAGATGGAGGACAATTTTCCCTTGTCTAAGAAATGGTATTCCCAAATTTTAATTTCTTTACCATTTCTTGAACTCCATCTGATATGATTTTGAATGAGCGACATAGAGGCACGGATGAGCTTCCAGATGGGGGAACCTGTTTGATTAAGTGTTACTATTTCCAGACACCTCTAACTCCCTTGGCTATTTTCAGCCCTGGGATGCTTCCTGTGGCTCTTTCATGTTCCAGTCTTCTATTCAGTGTTTCAGCCATTATAACATACAACATTGGAGAGAGTGGAAAACCTTGCCACAAACCTCTTGTGGCTTGGAAGAAAGGTGTTGGGCATCCATTTATAAGGGAAGATATCCAGGGGGTCGATATACAAGCCCCAATCCACGGTACGAAAGAGTGATTGAAGCCAAATCTTTTTAAGACTTCATAGAGAAACTCATGATTTACCCGATCAAAGGCATTTTCCATATCTATTTTGATTATCATCCCTTTTTCTTTGTTAGTGACACTAGTGTGGATTGCTTCCTGCACTAGGATGATATTGTCCCAAATTTTCCTTTGCTTCACAAACCCCCCTTGATTGGGTAGAATGAGCCGTGGAAGTAGACTTTTTAACCTGTTTGCTATGATTTTTGTTAAGATTTTGTAAGAGATGTTACATAGGGAGATATGGAGAAAGCGAGCAAAGGAGTTGGCATTTTTGTCCTTGGGAATTAGAGCTAGAAAGGAGGTGTTGGTTTCTCCTCCTAACTTGTAGGATTTTTGGACATAGTGCATCATATAGAGGAGATATTTTTTTATTATTTCCCAACACTTTCTATAGAAATGCAGAGTGAATCCATATGGCCTGGGGGCTTTGTCAGGATCAAACTGGTAAATGATTGCTTCGACTTCCACCTCTGTGACCACCCTTTTCAGCTCTTGATTATCTTCTTCCTTTATCAATTGTGGCATATGTTCTATAAATTGTAAGATCTGCTCTCTATTATTCGCACCTTCCTGAGAATACAGTTTTCCAAAATGGGAGGAAGATGCCTTTTTTATCTCCTCAAAGGAATTGATTCTCTCTCCTCATGTTGTTTTTATTTTCTTCACTGTGTTTCTGTGCTATCTTTCTTTGGCCTACTTATGGAAGAAAGAGGTATTTTTGTCCCTTGCTTGAAGCCACAAGGCTCTAGATTTGAGTCTCCAGTCCTTTTCTTCATTGTGGAGTGCTCTCATATAATTTTGGAAGTGCGTTTTGTCCTAAAATAAATGTCTGTTTTGAATGGTATTTGAGTCCATTTATGCCTAAGTGTCTTCTAGCTTCTTTTTATACCTTTCAATTTCTCCTCTTCTATTATGGGAAGAGACTTTGATCCATTCCTTAATTGCTTGCTTGGATTTTTTGAGTTTTTTCTCCCAATTATACACAAGGGTTCCATCCACCCAAATTGACCAAACCAAGGAGATTAGGGGGAGGAAGTCCAGGGAATCCATCCAAATAGGGTTGAATTTGAAAGGAATGGGTCCAAAGTTTTCTACTTTGTCGAAGGAGAGGGATATTGGGTGATGATCTGAGATTCCCCAAGGGACAATTCAGGATGAAATGTTGAGCGGGAAGAGGAGGTTAGAGCTATGGATGAGGAACCGATCAATTCTGGAAGCAATGTGTACCACTCCCAGCCTTTTATTACTCCAAGTGAATTTCCCTTTGGAAGGTTGAATTTCAAACAAATCGATTTCCGATATCAAGTCTTCCATGTGTTCTCTGAACGAATCCCTTACTATAGAACCACCTTTTCCTCCCCTTGGTGAAAAATTGTGTTAAAGTCTCCTACTACAATACAATTGTTTTGTGCTTCGATCTATTTGATTTTCATTAAGTATTCCCAACATTCCATTTTTCCCCAGCAATTATTAGGCATATAAACATTACAGATGGGATAAGTGATACGTGATTGTAGATGATTGAGATACACCAACAACCAGTGTCTTAATTCTACCTTTTGTTCTTCTCTGGATATTTGGGTACTCCATATGGTACATATCCCTCTTGATGCTCCTCTAGCATTTATCGTTGTTTCACTGCTTGTTTTTTAGATTTGTTTTATTTCTCGCAAGGCTTCAGATCCCTGCAGTTTTGTCTCATGAATTAGGAGGATGTGAGGTCTCTCTATTTTGATTAGATTTCCCATTGCTTATTTTTTTCCCCTTTGTCCCAATCCTCTACAATTCCAGGAGACTACCTTCATTATTTACTGGTATGTTTTATTGCCCCCCATTTTGTGGTCTGAGACTGTCCTTTTGTTGTTGGGGATTTCCCACCCTTCCCATCTTTTTTAAGAATTTCTTCTAGCGTTGGTTGGGTTCCTAGTTCTTTGTCTTGATTTTTCTCTTTATCCCTTCTGTTTCTGTTGGTTTTCCTTCCTTCTTTCGTTGTTCTGGGACTTTTTAGGAGTTCTATATCTAGTTATTCCCTCGAGTCCTCCTGACTTTCATCCTCATGTGCACGGGGAGGATCCAAGAGCTGAGGGGCATATGCCTCTACTAGAGGCAAGGTAGGGTATGGATCTGGGTTTTGATGACTCTGAGTTTCTTTTGAGTTGACCATTTCTGTCTCTAGGTTTTCAAGAGGATCAAATCTATTTTTTATGCTTTTTGCTTCATCGTTGTTTTGTATCAGAGATTTCCCCTTGCTTTGAGGAGGTACTAGTGTTGTTTTTCCTTTCCTTTTTTTGAGCTCCTGATTTATTCGTCACTTTCTTTCTTTTGGTTGGCTTCCATTGATCCAACGCTTTGTTTTCAGGGTTCTCTGAATTGTCTTGGGGCAGTTTTTGGCGAAATGTCCATACTCATGGCAGGCTTTGCACTTAAAAGGGAGTTTCTCATAGTCTATTGTTTGTATATATGCCCACTTGTCTAGGGTTAGTTGGATAGCTTCTCGAAGTCCTTTTTCTAAATCTACTTCTACATAGAGACACACACAAGATTTCATCTCGTCTCGTGGTTCGACCCGATCAATGAACCTTCCCAATGTATTTCCAACATTTTTTATAGTTTCATCATTACAACAGTGGAGAGGCAGAAAGGGTAACCTAACCCAAACTGGGACAGCTGAGGGAATATCATTTTCAGGACTGAAGTCTGGAGTCCATTTATTTAGATACATTCCTTTGGTTCCCATAAATTATGGGCCATTCCTAAAAATCAAATCTCTATCAGCTTTGTTTTCAAAGAGGAATACATAGAATCCCTTACCACTGAATGTTGTTGAAAGTTGCCCTCTTATTGTTTTCTTCCATTTTTTCTCCAACCATTGTGCCATTTCTCTTGGGGAGGGCCAGAGTCCCATAAATTCTCCAATCAATCCATTTTATGTTAATCTTAGGGTCAAAGGTCTTGAGTATGGAGAATGAATAGAGACCTTCGGGATCTCATCCAACTTTTTAACGAAGTGTGACTGGGGGTTTCCTTTTGTTGATTTCGTGTATGAAGAGAGTAGTGCTTGGAACACAGCTAGGTCTGGTTGGCAGTGAGGTTGCAAGGATCGCGATCCTCTGAGCCAGAGGCCATGGCAGGGGACGCTCGACGACAAAAACCCTAGTTGTAGACAAGGGTTTCGTTCCAAGGTCACACGATAAATCTTAGGTAGTATATTGTTGTACATAAAGAAAAATAAAGATAACAAGGATTTGGGGATAAAACAATTATTAATAACAAAAAAATATTTCAATGTCTAAGATAAATAAAATATTTCAATATCCATCTTAAATAAAATAATGCTATATAAATTCTATATAGAGATAGCGAGAGAAAAATATAGAATAATTGAAAGTAAATTTTTTTTTATTTCATTTATAGGTGTTTTCTATTTCAATGTAAACCATAAATAAAATATTTCAATGTCCACCTATATATATATATATATATATATATATATATATATATATATATATATATATATATATAAAGCAATTGAAAGTAAGAAAAAAAAATTATTGTGCCAAAATACACTTTTTATAATGGAGTATGAAGAAGATGTGTAATTTCTTTCTTGCTCAATATGGGGTTGATACATGACATTTAAAAAAAATACTTTAATATTAGGTTAAGTAAAATAATTGTATATCAACTTTATATAGAGAGAAAAATTGAAAGTAAAAAAAATCTTATTTTACTGATACCTTTCTACTTCTCCGTCTAGAGATTTTCCAAAAGAATAGGACTTTCTTGGATTTAAATATCAAAGGGAATGTCATGGAATCACTGATCATTCAAAAATTCCTTATAGAAAAACTCCTCAAATTCAAGGTCCAAAGCCTCCTTTGACAGTTGATATGCCTTTTGATTTAACTCCATGTATGATCATAAGAGAACCTTTCCAACTCACCCATGAACTCCCTAATCCTTTTCATTAATGGTTATAACCTGGCCACCTAAATTTGAACTTTTCCATTGACCCAATCTACCACCACTTGTGAAACGCCAAATATATGTATCTTTCTCAAATTTAAAGAGATGACAAGAAACAAAAGTGCCCATATTGTTGTTAATTCCTCCTTCATGTTAGATCTCATGCATGGAGTGTAACGAATTTCAAAATGGTGTTTGGGTGATATATAAAGAATTGCCCAAAGTGCCCATATTGTTGTTAATTCCTCCTTCATGTTAGATCCCATGCTTGAAGTGTAACGAATTTCAAAATGGTGTTTGGGTGATATATAAAGAATTGGGGGATGGCCTTGGCTGGCCTCATCGAAAAAACCCCAGGGGGTTTCTTCCAACAACTCTATCATCGAGGGGATACCTTGTTTCTTCTTGTCTGGATACTTCTTAAATTATATCACCACATGATAGATCAAGTCCACCACCATCTCCATTGGGATAAAATTTCTTTGGAAAATGCTAAGGTTTCACACCCACCGGATAAATTACATTACAAAACGAAGGAGAGAAACAAATTCTTGGATCGACGTTTCTTTGCTCTAAGTGTCCATCCATTCCTCCATACTCTCATTGAAAGGAAATTGTGGAAATTTTTAGCTTCATGGAGACATGATAACATACCTAAATGGCAAACGAACATTGAAAGAAAACATGGATGGTGGATTCACCCTGATGGTAACATAAGGAACAATGATTTGGACCGTTCCAATCCCTTTTTCACAAAACATCCCATGTTAATATTTTCTTCTCCATAGCTAACCAAAACAAAATTTTAATGCATTTTATAGCACTTTCCATTTCTAGGTAGATCTCCACCTCCATTTAGTAGCTTCTTCATACAACTCTTCTTCCAAAGTATGATATCCCAATTTGAATATGTGACACCTATAATTTTTGTTCTTTTCCCAACAAAAGGAATCCAACTCATCCTTGTCTAGGTAAATAAAACATTGTTTCAGAGAGGATGAAAATTCTTACCATTCAACTACCATGTCCTTCTAAATTAAGGTCTATCATCAATTTCCACAAATATTACCCGTGATGTCCACTCCTTGATTTGGTGCATCCTTCAGGGTGAAAACACTATGAATGTGGAGGATTTTTATCAATCCTTCCAAGAGTTTGAAGTTATCTGATGATCCTTCCCGTGGATATTCCTCAATCTGTACACTTTTTCTATTTCCTATGTGCCATTCAAACTAGACCCCAATCAAAGGAAAAACATATACCATGGATTTCCATCCAGTTGAACTTACTAACACTGAATTTCTTGGACTCCTAAACCACTCTTCAATGGATTTCCCTGCCATATACTTGGAAGTGAGAACTCTTCCCCACAACATCTTGTTGGATATGAGCCTCCAAAGGATTTTGGTTTCCAAGTCTTTATTGAACCAAAACAAGTTATGAATTCCCCAACATCCTAAGTATTTTGGTCTAGCAAGCCTTGACTATTTGACCAAGGGGATTCCTTCTTCCTTATTATTACCTAACCATAAGAACTTATAAAATTCTTTGGGAATTTCTGTTAAGATTCCTTTTGGAATGTTTGCAATAGTGTCCCAATAAACTGGAATACTATAGAGAACAAATTTGATTGAAACTAGTCTTCCATCTTGTGAGAGAAATCGGTTCACCCACATATCAATCTTTCTTGAAATTTTAAATCCAACCAAGACCAATCTATAAAATCATATTAGATTGGTTTTAAAACAAAGACCAAGTACTTGATTTCTTCCTCTATATCTAAAATGTTAAATGGAAACATGAGTTCAAGCTACTCCTTTTCCTCTGCTTCCATTTCATTAAATCTAATGGAGGATTTCATGTTATTTAATTCCATCCTGGTATATGAATAGAAAAGGTCCAAGATTGATTTGAATGCATGAATTTCTCTAACCGTACCTGCACCAAAGAGCATTACATCATCTACATAAAGCAAGTGAGAAATAAATTCTGAAGCCATGATCTTCAGAACCGACAAATAAGCCTTTGTTCCGGGCCTCTTGAATGAGTCATGTTAGGCCTTCAGCCACGATGAGAAAAAGAAAGGGTGAGAGAGAGCATCCTTGACAGAGCCCTCTTGAGGAGTGGAAAAACATAGAGGGGGCACCATTAATGAGTATTGTGAAAGATGTTGATTCGATACAACCCATAATCCAATTCACTGTGACCAAATTCATTCCCATATTGATTAGAGAAATCCTTAGGAAGGTCCAATTGACATTGTCATAGGCCTTAGAGAGGTCAAGTTTTAGAACAAAAGAGGGGATTTTTTGAACTTTTATGGAATGTAAAGCTTCTTAGGATAGAGACATAGTGTCATGGATTTTACATTTGAACAAAAAGATGAATTGCTCCTCAAAGATGGTATCACTAAGAATAGGTTTGATTATATTCGCAATAATCTTGGAGATTAACTTGTAGACCAGGCTGTAGCAAGAGATTGGGAGAAAAGCAGTGAAAGAAGAAGGCTCATTAGACTTTGGTCTACGGGCTAAGAAGGTATTGTTGAGAGGACCATATATCCTTCTATTTTGCTGAGATTAGAGAACCACTTTCTATAAATATTCTTTTGGGAGGTCTTAAAATCCCCCAAAACATTCCATAGACATGCCATCTAGACTGTTATCCACAACTTCTAAAGATAACTAAGGAGATGATGTCTCGAGGCCCTCAAGTTGCAGACATGGAGTACCAAGAGGCAGTTTGACCAACAATGTCCATTGGGACAGACAAATACCCACCACACCACCACAGATCCAGGTTCATCATGAAGATATCTACCACATCAGTTGGCCTCCATAAGACATTGGGTCTTTCTCCATGAGGTACAAGTCAAGTATTATGGTGAGTGTCATTTCAATATTTGAGGAATTTTAATTTGTTGCATCTATTACTGCTTTTGATTATGTAACATTTGATTGAACATTATGCTATTTTTTGTGTTTCACTATGTGGTTGACATTGTTCCCTAGTAAGTGGGTCACCCTTAGGGATAGGTTTGCTACTGGGAGGTCCTCTTGACGATTAATCATGCCAGTCCTAACCATACTTGTCACTTTCCACACTTCATCCCCTCATCTCCTTATCTTTTGGGATTTTCAGGTGTATTGACCCAAGTACTACACACTAAATATGTACTTAGCCACTTTTTGGATCACAGGTTCTCAGACAGGTGGGCTCTAAATTGGGAATCTATTGTTCCCTAGCCTACAAATAGCATTCAAAATTTTGCGATATACAAATTGGCCAGCGGACCTGCGGGGTGTCTCGTTCAAAATTGCACTCCTTTTGTTTATTTCCATACAAACAGTACTCGAAGTTCCATGATATACAAATTGACATATGGACTCCAGGGCTAGTGGCCTCGAGCGCGCGATTGTCTACGGATGCTAATCCCTAATAACTATTGGACATTATCTAAAGACATTCTTTTGAATACTAAATTATTAATATTAAAAATTGATATTGTATAATTTAATTAGACAAGGAGGTCTGTACAATATGAAACAGGGAAGCAATTGGTCAGTCAGGCTAGTGATATAAAAGTAAGTGAAATCTGAATACGTGAATCCGCCAACTTCCTTATGAAGAAATTTTCCGAAAAGAATGAGCAATACATAAAAATATTTTTATAAAGTACGAACATGAGATTTTATAGAGCATATACTGTTCTCGCATTCCATGCTTAAGGAAATCTTTGGATCACGGGTACTCAAGCTCGCGTGCTCAAAATTGGGCCTCTATTGTTCCATTAGCTACAAATAGCACCCAAGAGTTCTGCGATATACAAATTGACAGGTGGTCTTGAGGGCTGGCTCACTCAACATTGAATTTCTATTGTTCTGTGTCGTTCAAACAACACTAAGATTTCCTCTATATACAAATTCACATATGGACTCCAAGGCTGGCAGGCCCAACCTTGCAAGTGTTTACGGATGGTGATCCCTATGAACTATCTAACACTACCAATGGACTCATGGGCTGGCGGGCTCAAAATTGGGGCTTTGTTGTTCCATTCACTGCAAATAATACCCATAGTTCCACGATATACAAATCGAGAAGTGGATTTGCGGACTATTTAAATTGTAAGGGCCTCGTGTTGATGTAATAACACAATTGGGCTTGAGCCAATTTACATTTGTTTCTTACAATATCAAACAAAGAAGTAGTCGGTCAGGCTGGTGATCTAAAAGTAATTGAAACCTTGCCAACTTCTGCAAGTAGAAGTTTTCCAAAAAACGACTAACACATACTAAGTATGAACTCTTACAATGTATGGACACGAGGTTCTTATAGAGTTTGTACAGATCCTGCATTTCATACTTGGCCACTTTTTTGACTGCGGGTCCTTAGTCTGGCGGGCTCAAAGTTGGGCCTTTATTGCTACATATCCTACAAATAGCACCTAGAGTCCCGCGATATACAAATTCATAGTCGAAGTTGCGGACTATGTCATTCAACATTGCAGTTCTATTGTTCCCTGTCTTCTAAACAGGATTCAAAGGAAACGAGTAGTACATAGTAAATATGTACTTCTAAAAACTATGGACATGAGATTTTATAAAGCATGTACAGATCCCTCATTCCATACTTAGCCACTATTTGGACGGTGGGTTTTCGGGCTGACGAGTTCAAAATTGGCCCTCTATTGTTTCGTGTCCTACAAATAGCACCTACATTTCCGCGATATACAAATTGACAAGCAGACTTGCCAGCTATTTGAATTTTAAGGGCCTCATATTCATGTCATAGCACAATTGGACTTGGGCCAGTTTATATTCGTTTATTACAATATCAAATGGGGAAGCGGTCGGTCAAGCTGGTGATATAAAAGTAAGTGAAATCTGAAGTCGTGAATCTTCCAACTTCGACACCTACAAGTTTTCCAAAAAAATAGTAATACATACTAAGTATGTATTCTTATAAACTATGGACATGAAATATTTATAGAGCATGTACGGATTCACCATTCCATATTTTGCCACTTTTTTGGATTGGGGGCTCTCGGGTTGGCGGGTTGAAAATTGGGCCTCTATTGTTCCGCGCTCTACAAATAGCACCCACAATTTCGCGATATAAAATTCACAAGCAGACCTGCAGGTTGGTTGGCCCAACATTGCACTTTCATTGTTTTGTGTCCTCCAAATAACACTCAGAGTTCCGCGATATACAGATTGACAGATGGACTCGAGGGCTGGCGGGTTCAAGTTTTCCATTGTTTACTGATGGCAATTCCTATCAACTATCTAACATATATAAAAACATTATTTTCAATACTAAATTATTAATATTAAATATTGACATTGCAGAATTTAATTAGACGAGAAAGTTTGTACAATCTGGTCGGGTGAGTGATATAAAAGTTTTCCGGAAAACGAGCAATACATAGTAAACATGTACTTTTATAAAGTATGGACATGAGATTTTAAAGAGCATATGCAGATCCCTCATTCCACACGTAGGCACTTTTTGGATCGCAGGTTCTCGGCCTGGCAGGCTGAAAATTGAGCCTCTATTGTTCCATGTCCTATAAATAGCACCCAGATTTCCGTGATATACAAATTGATAGGGGACTTGCAAGCTAGTTGGCTCAACATTACACTTTTATTGTCTCGTAGAGATTTCGTATTAATTCCATATTTAGCCACTTTTTTGGATCACGGGCTCTCGGGCTGACGGGCTGAAAATTGGTCCTCTATTGTTCCACACTCTACAAATAGCACCCACAATTCCTCAATATACAAATTGACAAGCGGACCTGCGAGCTCGTTGACTCAACATTGCACTTTCATTGTTCTATTTCCTCCAAATAGCACTTAGATTTCCGCGATATACAGATTGACATATGGACTCGAGGGCTGGCGGGTTCAAGTTTTCCATTGTTTACAGATGACAATCCCTATCAACTATCTAACATATCTAAAAACATTATTTTCAATACTAAATTATTAATATTAAATATTGATATTGCAGAATTTAATTAGACGAGAAAGTTTGTACAATTTGGTCAGGCGAGTGATATAAAAGTTTTCCGACAAAGGAGCAATACATAGTAAACATGTACCTTTATAAAGTATGGACATGATATTTTATAGACCATATGCGGATCCCTCATTCTATACTTAGGCATTTTTTGGATTGCGGGTTCTCGGCCTGGCGGGCTGAAAATTGAGCCTCTATTGTTCCGTCTCCTACAAATAGCACCCAGACTTCCGTGATATACAAATTGACAGGCGAACTTGTGAGCTGGTTGGCTCAACATTGCACTTTTATTGTCCCGTAGCGAGTTTTTATTAATTCCATATTTAGCCACTTTTTTGGATCGAGTGCTTTCGGGCTGAAAATTGGGCCTCTATTTTTTCGCGCTCTACAAATAGCATCCAGAATTCTGCGATATATAAATTGACAAGCCGACCTGCAGGATGGCTGGCTAGGATGTTAAATCGCTTATTTTTAAAAAAAGTGAAGGAAACAAAATAAAGTTTTTTTTAAATTCCATCACCGCAAGCATAACATGGACCAATTTGATAGCACATTTGCACTCCGCACAATATATATTTGTTGATTTCAAATTATTCCATGACATTAACTTTACCAAGTTCATCGAGTAAGCAAACATGCCAAAACAACAACCAATTTGAATTTTAAGGGCCTCTTGTTGATATGATAACACAATTGCACTTTGCACACTATATATTCGTTGATTTCAAATTATTCTAGGACAACAATTTGACCAAGTTCATCGATCAAGGAAATCTGCTACATTTGCATCACATCGCCATAGAAAATTATCACACGGATCTGTGGGCCAACTGGCTAAAAAATTCAATTATATTGTTCAGTCTCCTCTAAAGAATAGTTGGAGTTCTGCGGTATACAAATTGACAGACAAAGCACATAACCAAGAACCAACCAAACTTCAAACAGGTCGCAAGAAAGTTCCTAGAAGGTTCCATAGAGCAGAACCCATCAACCTTTGCACCAAACAATTTGATATACAAAGAAAAGACGTCGCCACATTCATTTTCTCTTGCATCTAGCATATGTTCCTAGTAGAAAATAATCAGGGCATGGGATATATGGGGTTTGTTGCCATGCTAATCTTATGCGTGTGCAATCCCAACTAGCCAAGTCCGACGAACATTCATCTGGATGTTGAACAAATATTACAGAGACACATGAGGTATTTTCGTTTCCTGCCAAAGTTTGATATATGTATATTTTTTCCCCTTCTTCAGCCGATATGCAAAATTGCATTGTCTTCATTTAAGGTGAATTTTCTATGTATCTGAAGCTCCCGCAGCATGTAGACACTGCTTGCCTTTTTCTGTAGACACGTTTCATATGACAACTCTGCCAACTTAGGAAACACATTTTGTAACATAGGCTGCCTAACTATACAATGAACGATTGTGTTGACCACGGTTCGGATAACAACATTGATGCAATATGGACATTTTTCACCGCATCACAGAAAATCAATCGTATAATCACTTATCAAAGTGGAGGCAGAAGCATAGGAGTTGCATTTTGTACATACAGGTTCAAAGGGGGTCGAGTACACATTGGCTGCAACTAAAACACCTTCAACCTAGGAACGGGAGCATATGAATTAATATATTGAACAATATAATACACAACTGCACCCCCCATCTCCTTAAAAAAAAAATTAAATAAAAAATAAACAGGCTACAAAAAATTGTTGAAGGCTATTTCTATAAGCAAAGTGAGGATGATTTTGTGGATGTATACGCACAACAGTTGTAGAGCTAGCTAGTTTCTTTATATCCTCTACTATATTTGCTCGCAACTATGTTACAAACGTTGTCTGGGTTGTCCGAAAGATCCTTTCTCTAACATCCCTCTTCTTTGTTATATTTTTGAACAACATAAGTGGAATCTTCCCTTTATGCAATTGTTCCATTGACGAAAACAAATCTGAATACATATCGAACAATTGTAGTTGCAACATGGAACAATGCAATATTTGTTTAAGTTATCTAAGATACATGCACATGCAAAAGTAAAGGAAAAAACTGAATATGAAAAGCGATACCATTGCCTTGTCCCTGTCCGACTCTCCATCCTTTATATGGAGAACATGTTGCGAGACAAATTTTCTCGCCAGTGTGACAGCTGCCCCAATCATTCCGATAGGGTAAATATCAGTGCTCTGTGCAAGTTGGCTGATAGTCGTGTCCAGGACGAAATGATATTCTGAACAAATAGCGGGAATTTTTTCCACAATGCTTGTTTCGTTGAGCAAAATAATCCAATCGAAATCACCGCAGTCATATACTGTTTTGGGCAATATATTAAAACTTGTAATGGATATCCCATTACGCAACAATATCTTTTCTGCATGTTTCTGGACAAGTTGTGGAGGAATAGTCAATGTCACTGTCATCATGGCCTCCTTGTTTGTCATGTCAGCATGCATAATGGATCTACTTTTGTTTGCCTTGTCCAAGTAGGTTCTATAGACGACCATTATGTCCGCGACGAAAACTTGTCTAGTTCGGCGGCTGTTCAAGCCCTCTATTGACAGTACTTTGGATGCCACAACTTTAGACCTGGCGACATTTTTTTAACAGGAAAACTAAAGTGAATGGTAGTGTGCAAATTTTTTTTTTCTTGGTATTCTTCTTTCAGTGGCATAAATCTACAAGTACATGCAAGCTTTGATGAACTATGGAGCCAGAGTTTCGCAAGCACACCTCTTAGGCTGGGGAACATGCAACAGGTTCGACGTCTCGCTTGTACTTGTTGATACTTCTTGTGAGCTGCAAGCCATGTATTGCAGATGACATCAACATATCTACCATGCCATAGATGAATATATACCTGAGGATATTTGTTTAGTAAACATAGTAAGAGCAGAGCATATGCATCTTTACCTTTGGCCTTGTCGGTCTGCTGATGTCTTGGATGACTGACTGCTCATGGCCATGTCGCTAGTCCAACTTTTTCTGATGCAAGCATGTGTAGATGAACATCAGGAATAAACAAGCATATGCATTATATACTATCCATCAGAAGGACTAAATAACCATAAAACTGTATGCATATGATTTTTTTAACTGGAGAAATGTTTAACACTAAACAGGGCGTGAGCACGGGGCACCATGGCCAATCTGTATATAACGGACCTCCGAAAGCCAGGGGAGCAATATTCAACCTGCCATCCTGGCACCCACAATCGATAAAGTGGGTAAATATGGAATAAGGTATAAGCACGACCACATATGTGAAACCGTTAGTCCACCAACCGATGCACCAAGGAATTTTCGGAAAGTGCACTAAGAAGATGAATTAGAAAACAAAAGGGATAATAGAAAATGGAAAAAGTAGAAATAGGGAGGGCAGAAAGGCCCATTACTGGCAAGTCATCATTTTCAAGTCTAATATTATATGCCCCCACCTAGTTTGTATATTTAATTTACCAACACACTTGGTATACCTTTTACAAGATTGTACCACAGAACCCTCTACTATTGTTGATCTGGATTATTTTCGGCACGAAATGAGATCGGAGATATAATAAAGAAAGGCACAGAGATATCGCAGATATTCAATAATATAACAGAGATGTATCAGAGATGCAACCATAAACATAGATATACAGTAATACACGATTTCTATTAATGAAAGAAATGTACAGAGACTGTAAAAATACAAAGTGAAAGACTCGCTAGAATGGTGGCAGCTTATCTCTGAGAAGAGATGTGACG
>ML780692.1:1408784-1420549 GCA_009831015.1 Picea engelmannii | reverse complement strand
AGAACATCGAGGACGGTGTTCCTATAAGGGGGAGGGAATTGTAACACCCTGTTTCCCCCAAATTTGTAATTAATCCTAATATAGGAATTACCATGCTAAAGCATGATGAAAATGTGAATGTATGATGTGAATGGACCTTATGAGGAAGGTCGATGAAATTAAATAACATTTTGAATTTATATTGTAGGACTGCTGAGAGGGGATGTGCTGAAAAAGAGACCACGATGGCGATGGAAGACACCTGGAAAGGTGGCGTTAAATTCCACCGAGAATTAACACTGTATTTTGACTCCACTGGCCTGGAGAACCAAAAGCGACTCAATGGCCCCGAATTTAATGTCTCACAGGCTGGTAGGCGGATGGCTTAATGAGGGATGGGATGGTGAACCGCCCATCCGTAGAGCCGTCAGGCCTGACCAGACGCGAGGATAATCACGCCACACACAACCTCGAAAGAGGATAAGGCATAAGGTAGAAGTGATTGGGGGGAAAATGCGAGGGGAACTCTGGCATTACACAGAGTGAGTGATAGCAGAGAGGAAGGATTGCAACCTTCGCTCTTGTTCACTGGTAGATAGAGAGACGTAGTCTCACAGCATCGTGGTCTCAGCTCGGGGGTGGCTAGTGGTAAATCCGTTGGGAGTCGCTACGCCTACGGTTGGGTGGAAACGATCACCCCTCTCAGCAGTTACTTAACCCTGGTGTTATTTCTGATAAGTGTTCTTCCTCTGGAACCTTGAAACATGTGTATTTTGATAACTATGCTCATAAGTTGCGGAACTGTGAATGTTTTCATTATAAGAATGACTATATGATGTTTAATCAGTACTAGTAGTTGTATATGCTTATAACAGAAAAACCACGCATGGATTATGTTGATAAATGAATTTAATTATGCTTAAGTTGAACCAAGTCAGACTTCCAGCCCGTTCTCAGGATGTTATTTCCCCTTATCTGTCTCCAGGGATGCCCCGGAATAGGTCTCTTCATAGAGATTCCCTCCTTGGAAAGGTTTGCCAAGAACCTGGAGAAAGGACCTGAATGGGTAAGTCTTAATAACCTTGTACGAGGAGGAATGACCCTCTTAAAAATTTCGAGGTAGCAGCGTAGGGATAAGCAACGAATCGATGGATGAGATCCCGTCGGAAGACCCAGGGCCATTCACAACCATTAGATTGACGAAAGAAACAAGGGCGTTACATACCTTGCCCCTTTTCCCTCTATCTTTGTGAATAGCGAGGAAATCGAGATCATAGACCCCAAGGTCCATGAGAACATTTGGACCGTTGATCTTTCCACATCCACGAAGTAGTGGAAGAATGCGCGAGGTGGGACAGATATGAGCCGTTAGATCTTAGCTAGAAAAATCCGATAGCCGTTGGATCCGTTAAGAGATGCATGAGGGTTAAACCTTCTTGAACAGTAGGGGTAAAATCCCGATGAGAGGGTTGACACATCGGGATATCGGTACTCGGGATATCGGAATTCTCGAGGTCGAGAAAGTCGGGGCATTTCTAGTCCCGAAACAGAGAAATGGTCTGGACCGTCCGTTTGTGCAAACATGTGGCGGAGATCCAAACCATTGGGGAAGTCCCGATAGAAAATTCAATAGGTGCATCGGGGTTCGACATTTCGCGAGTCCTGAGGACAAGACTTCCGGAGCATCAGAAGTCACGAAATCGCGAGAGACGATCAGGACCGTCCATCTTGAGGAGGACGCGTGGAGGAGATCAGAGCACTCGAGATATTTCCCGAAAAGAAAGTCATCCATCGGCATTTTGAGAGTTGAGAAATCGAGAATCCCATGGACAAGAAGTCCTTGCAATTCGGAATTGTGAAGTCCAAAATTCCGACAAGGAAGGGAAAGCTCCATCGTGGGGGCCAGCTGTCAGCATAGCGGAAAATCGGGATTTGAGATATTGGCAGTCCCGAGAACCAATGCATTTCAGCATTTGAAACCCTGAGGTACTGATAGAATTCAGGGATCATTGGTTTCATGGGCGATCACAACCGTTGATCGCACTAAAGGCGAAAAGGGGTTGTTAACTAACGTCATATCGGGAATCGGAGGATCGCGAGTCCTGAGGACAAATGCATTTCGGCATTGAAAAGTCTGAAACCCCGATAAGTAGCGTGGTTGCGGTCATATGGGGGAAAGTCACGTGGACCAAAGGTCTAGCTCGAAGTGCTAGTTGAAGTCAGAGCGCATCGGCTTTTGGAAGCCCAAAACCCCGAAAGGAGATAAGGCTGCGGTTTGGTGAAATAGTGGTCATATGGGCCAAGAGTTTAGCCAGGAGGGATAGCGCATAAAGGGGCGCATCGACAAATCGGAGATCAGGAGTTCGAGAGGACAGGAACTCTTGTCAGTGGGAATCACGAAACCCCGAAACCCAAAATTATCATCGGGGAAATGTCACAGGCACGTGAAGAAGAGGCCGTGACAGGGAAATAAGGAAAAGGGGGAAAATAAGGCCTATGCCTTCTTTCCTGATGCTTGTTGTAAGTGACATATTTGTCACCCACGTGTTCACGACCCTTTGGGTCTTCTGCTGTAGTCATTGTCTTTAGTCACAGGCTGACAGGACTAAATCTCTGATACCACTGTAATGTTCTTGACTTGGCTAGTCTAGGAAACACTGCTAATGTGTGTGTAGGATCAAAGGTTTATAGCATATAAATGATCATACAAATAATAAACGCGACAAAGGACTGCAAATTTTGTATTATGATATCTCTGTGGATTACAAAATGGCCAAATGTAGCTGAATAAATTGACAATACTCGGCTAGATCAAAAGACAAAAGGATCTTAGCCGAAATACAAATAAGTAACTAAAAGATAATACCCGGAATATGGGAGCACTGTGGAATCAATGAAGAATGATGGAAGACCTGGATTATCTTCCCGGTGAATAGGGTGTGTCTTTCAACATCGAAATCAACCAACTGGTGTCTTCCTCATGGAATACACTTAACTATCTCTTCTGAGATGCGCCTCTTCTCTTCAATGACAAGTCATAATCTGCATCATGATGAATTACGTCGCTGACCCTTCCTTTATAGCTTTCCAAAACCCTAAATCATGTTGAAACCCTAATTCACTGTTGACTTCCAAAACCCTAAATCACTGTTGAAACCCTAATTCACTTTTGACTTCTATTTTTATCTCATAATGACTTAAAAGTGCTTTTAACCCTTTTTAGGTCAATGTCACTTTCTGAATATAACACCTATGACTGGAGTGACCTCTAGTAACCTTGTTTCCCCTCTTTGGCCCTAGCTATAGTCTAACGGGGTAGTTTAGACCATTAAGCCTCCTCTTTGGAGCTCCTATTTGGAAAGGGACATTACAAAGTGACAAACGTTTCCCAAGAAGTGGGTGACATCATGCTTTTAGGGTTTATTTTCTATGCAAAGTATGAATTAAATAATATTATTTTTGTATAGGGGAAAGATAAGGGATGTTGACCCCTTATCTTTTGTTTTACCTTAAGTTTTGTGGAAAAACTATGTTTAGAGGATTTGTATAAATAGAGATCATTTTTATTTCATTTTTCATCATAACTCTCCCATTGTGAGAAGACTAATGGATGGAATTTTCGCTAGACTAGCCCCATCGAAAAAACCCCAGGGGGTTTCTTCCAACAACTCTAGCATCGAGGAGATGCATTGTTTCTTCTTGTCTGCATCCTTCTTAAATTAGATCACCACTTGATAGATCAAGTCCACCACCATCTCCACTGCGATAAACTTTCTTTGGAAAATTCTAAGGTTTCACACCCACCAGATAATTACATTACAAAACGAAGGAGAGAAACAAATTCTTGGATCGTCGTTTCTTTCCTCCAGGTGTCCATCAATTCCTCTAGATACTCATTGAAAGGAACTTGTGGAATTTTCAGCTTCATGGAGACATGATTCCATACCTGATTGGAAAATAGACATTGAAAGAAAAGATGGATGGTGGATTCACCCTGATGATAAGATAAGGAGCAATGATTTGGACCGTTCCAACCCCTTTTTCAAAAAACATCCCTTTTTAATATTTTATGCTCCATGGCTAACCAAAACATAATTTTCATGTTTTCTAGCACTTTCCATTTCTAGGTATATCTCCACCACCATTTAGTATCTTCTTCATACGACTCTTCTTCCAAAGTGGATATCCCAATTTCAATATGTAACACCTAGATTTTGTGTTCTTTTCCCAACAAATGGAATCCAACTCATCCTTGTCTAGGTAAATAAAACATTGATTCAGAGAGGATGAAAATCCTAACCATTCAACTACCATATCACCTTCTAAATTGGTTTTCATAAGCACAAATTTGTTTCAAAGAAGCCCCATTGTTGCAAAACCACCATTTTCTACTAATTGCCAGCAAATGCATTGTTGAAGATTAGATTTTATTGCAACGTGTGTGTGTGTAAGTATGTTCTTGATACATTCTTCCATGACTGTAGCATATTAACTTAACTACTAAACTTCATTTTCTACTAGTTGCCAACAAATGCTTTATTGAAGATTAGATTTTATTGGAACATGTGGGTGTAATTGTGTTCTTGATACATTGTTCCATGACTGCAACATATTAACTCAAGTATTAAACTTCTTGCATTATGGCTTGTTAGCATTAAAACTTAATAACGATTTCGCTGCAACATTGTACACTAGTATTGCTATGTTCTATCTGCATTATGAATAGAATTGAATGTTGGTTTGAAACTGTGTAATCCATTTTTTGTTTGCAAAGAAGGCTGGCGGATTGACACAGTACATTGTCATATAATTGTTAGATGTTCCATCTTAGAAAAAATAACCTAATTAAACACAATATCGAAGAAGTACGAGAGCACCTAACCATGCTAATGAGAACATGTGTTAAATCCAGAAAAGAAGAAGCAACGAAGAGTCGAAGACTAATTTTTTAATAGCAAATCCATGTAAAAAAATAACAAAAACACCCAGTATTGTACATCTATCCTTAGAAATTGGACCCAGTTCTTTGGGCCGAAACATTGAATGTATTTGCGACAAACACAGGCACGGGATCCGCAGTATGCAATATCCTCACAATTTTCTCCTCGATGAATCATCCTGTGCTGAAATTGATAGTTTTCATAAGCTTCCCATGAGGAAGAAGAGGAAAAACATTGTAGGGAAAATGGAACAGAACTTAGCTGAAACCGCCTCTTCATAGTCCAAAAAAATTTAGGAGCACAGGTTGCGCGTGCAATTCCAGAGGCCCAAATTAGTCCATTATGGGCAGAAGGAGATGACTAGTAGAAAAATGCCTTGCAGCAGTGAGAGTTTTGGACCGGATTCCCGAAGATGTTAATCAATAATTTTTTGACTTGAAATATATCTCTGGGAGCATCAACATATCATTTCTTTACAGTGAAACTCTTCCACCCAGAATGCACTAATTTGGAACTCTGGAATTCCTACTTTTTCACTGCAAAGTGGATATTGTGTTTACCGTTGGTTTCTTTTCTGAAACTCCTTTTGGTGTTGTCAGTACTGCCATCACCGAGTCAGGAAGTTCCATCCGTTATGGTTGATTTCAATTTGGGCATAGGAGTGGGAAGATTCTCTGCATTTTCATATCATCGACCATCGGATCATCTTCTTTCGGCTCAAAATTCATGACATCAACTTGTGCGCCAGCCATGAATGCAACTGGGCAGGTTCTCTAAGTAGGCAGGGTTGCCTTGGAATTCTTTGGCTTGAAATATATCTCTTGGTGTACCAAGGGACCATCTGTTTTTTTTTTCTCCTGGGTAGATGGAGATGAGTAGTAGGAATATGCCCTGGAATAATGGAACCTCTGGGCATTATGCCCCAATGTGTTTATTGTGGCTGGACATAACTACTGCCACAAGTTATTAAGAATTTTCGTTTGCTCGAGACGATGTTTGAAATGAAAATCGGGGAGGGATAATATAACCCTCCACAAATTATGGTTTAATGTGTATCATTGGAATATCTTCTCGAGCATTTCGTTGATCAATGAAAATCTCCAGGGTTCATGCAGAATGAGCTGTCACCATCACAACTCACTAATTGCACAATTAGAAAAAAGTGTGAAGGTCGCGGTGACGACGAAGAGAGATTAAGAATTAGAAATTTCTTAAAAGCGCCAACCCGCTTGAAATGAATACTTGGAAAGGATAACATACTTGTGCACAAATCTTAGTTTAATTCGTAGTAATGACAAATCTTCTCCGGACTTTCGAACATTAATGAAAATCTTAATGATTCCCGCAGGATGAACTACTAGCATTAAAGCTTATTTATTGCATATCTAGAAACAAGTACGAAGGAAGCACTGATGGCGAATTGCGGCGAAGCACCGACCAACCCTGGAAACTGATTCGAAGAAATACCTAAGTATGGAAAGTGGTCGGGCGAGTTACAAAAGAAAAACGCCAGAAGATATACCCAGGAGACCTGAAGGGTCGATGGTCATATTTCATCTCAGTGACAGATATCGGTCGTCAATCTGTATGTCATGGAATTTCGACTGCTGTTTGTGCACAGGGGAATAGCAGAAGCGCAATGGCAAGAGGGTAATTTTTATATTGTTGAACCTGGGGTTTTGTATATAAAAGAATGAGACATTGAGAAAAAGGACCAAGCTAACAGAAAGAGAAAGTATACGAGATGAAAGGGGGATTTTTTGCAATTTTGTAAATTGTGAAAGTCCGGGTGCTAGTCGCAGGCGACGAAACAATGGAAACGCAATGTTAAATCTGCCTATGCAGGAACCCACGTTTCAAAAAAGAAAAGCATAGAGAAAAGAGAAACCAGATATTTTGGAAAAACGAGTAATATAGACTAAATATGTACTTAGCCACTTTTTGGATTGTAGGTTCTTGGACGGGCGGGCTCTAAATTAGGAATCCATTGTTCCCTGGCCTATAAATAGCATTCAAAATTCCGCGATATACAAATTGGCCAGCGGACCTGCGGGGTGTCTCGTTCAAAATTACACTCCTTTTGTTTCCTTTCATACAAACAGTACTCGGAGTTCCGCAATATACAAATTGACAGATGGACTCCAGGGCTGGCGGCCTCGAGTGCGTGATTGTCTACGAATGCTAATCCCTAATAACTATTGGACATTATCTAAAGACATTCTTTTGAATACTAAATTATTGATATTAAAAATTGATATTGTGCAATTTAATTAGACAAGGAGGTCTGTACAATATGAAACAGGGAAGCGATTGGTCAGTCGGGCTGGCGATATAAAAGTAAGTGAAATCTGAATACATGAATTCGCCAACTTCCTTACGAAGAAATTTTCCGAAAAGAAGGAGCAATACATAAAAATATTTTTATAAAGTATGAACATGAGATTTTATAGAGCATATATTGTTCCCACATCCCATACTTAAGGCAATCTTTGGATCGCGGGTACTCGGGCTGGCATGCTCAAAATTGGGCTTCTATTGTTTCGTTAGCTACAAATAGCACCCAAGGGTTCTGCGATATACAAATTGACAGGTGGTCTTGCAGGCTGGCTCACTTAACATTGCATTTCTATTGTTCTGTGTCGTTCAAACAACACTCAGATTTCCTCCATATACAAATTCACAGATGGACTCTAGGGCTGGCGGGCCCAATCTTGCGAGTGTTTACGGATGGTGATCCCTATGAACTATCTAACACTACCAATGGACTCACGGGATGGCAGGCTCAAAATTGGGGTTTTATTGTTCCATTCCCTGCAAATAACACCCAGAGTTCTGTGATATACAAATCGAGAAGCGGATTTGTGGACTATTTAAATTTTAAGGGCCTCGTGTTGATGTAATAACACAATTGGGCTTGGGCTAGTTTACATTCGTTTCTTACAATATCAAACGAAGAAGCGGTCGGTCAGGCTGGTGATCTAAAAGTAATTGAAACCTCAAGTCATGAATCCGCCAACTTCTGTAGGTAGAAGTTTTCCAAAAAACGACTAATACATACTAAGTATGAACTCTTACAAGGTATGGACACGAGGTTCTTATAGATTTTTTATGGATCCTGCATTTCATACTTGGCCACTTTTTCGATTGCGGGTCCTCGGTCTGGCGAGCTCAAAGTTGGGCATCTATTACTACGTATCCTACAAGTAGCACCCAGAGTCCCGTGATATACAAATTCACAGTCGAAGTTGCAGACTAGGTCATTCAACATTGCAGTTCTATTGTTCCCTATCTTCTAAACAGGATTCAGAGGAAACGAGTAGTACATAGTAAAGATGTACTTCTAAAAACTATGGACATGAGATTTTATAGAGCATGTACGGAACCCTCATTCCATACTTAGCCACTATTTGGATGGTGGGTTCTCAGGCTGGCGAGTTCAAAATTGGCCCTCTGTTGTTCCGTGTCCTACAAATAGCACCTGCATTTCTGCGATATACAAATTGACAAACAGACTTGCCAGCTATTTGAATTTTAAGGGCCTCGTATTCATGTCTTAGCACAATTGGACTTGGGCCAGTTTATATTCATTTATTACAATATCAAATGGGGAAGCAGTCGGTTGGGCTGGTGATATAAAAGTAAGTGAAATCTGAAGCCGTGAATCTTCCAACTTCGACACCTACAATTTTTCTGAAAAACGAGTAATACATACTAAGTATGTACTCTTATAAACTATGAACATGAAATTTTTATAGAGCATGTACAGATTCACCATTCCATATTTAGCCACTTTTTTGAATTAGGGGCTCTCGGGCTGAAAATTGAGCCTCTATTGTTTCACGTTCTACAAATAGCACCCACAATTTCGCGATATACAAATTCACAAGCGGACCTATGGGTTGGTTGACTCAACATTGCACTTTCATTGTTCTATGTCCTCCAAATAACACTTGGATTTCCGTGATATACAGATTGACAGATGGACTCGAGGGCTGGCGGGTTCAAGTTTTCCATTGTTTACGGATGGCAATCCCTATCAACTATCTAACATATCTAAAAACATTATTTTCAATACTAAATTATTAATATTAAATATTGATATTGCATAATTTAATTAGACGAGAAAGTTTGTACAATCTGGTCGGGCGAGTGATATAAAAGTTTTCCAAAAAACGAGCAATACATAGTAAACATGTACTTTTTTAAAGTATAGACATGAGATTTTATAGAGCATATGCGGATCCCTCATTCCATACTTAGGCACTTTTTGGATCGCAGGTTCTCGGCCTGGCGGGCTGAAAATTGAGCCTCTATTGTTCTGTGTCCTACAAATAGCACCCAGATTTCTGCTATATACAAATTGATAGGTGGACTTGCAGGCTGGTTGGCTCAACATTACACTTTTATTGTCCCGTAGAGATTCCGTATTAATTCCATATTTAGCCACTTTTTTGGAGGGCTCTCAAGATGACGGGTTGAAAATTGGGCCTCTATTGTTCCGCGCTCTACAAATAACACCCACAATTCCGCAATATAAAATTTGACAAGCGGACCTGCGGGCTGCCTGGCTCAACATTGCACTTTCATTGTTTAATGTCCTCCAAATAGCACTCAGAGTTCTGTGATATACAGATTGACAGATGGACTTGAGGGCTGGCGGGTTCAAGTTTTCCATTGTTTACAGATGACAATCCCTATCAACTATCTAACATATCTAAAAACATTATTTTCAATACTAAATTATTAATATTAAATATTGATATTGCAGAATTTAATTAGACGAGAAAGTTTGTATAATCTGGTCAGGCGAGTGATATAAAATTTTCCCAACAAACGAGCAATACATAGTAAACATGTACCTTTATAAAGTATGGACATGAGATTTTATAGACCATATGTGGATCCCTCATTCCATACTTAGGCACTTTTTGGATCGCGGGTTTTTAGTCTGGCGGGCTGAAAATTGAGCCTCTATTGTTCTGTCTCCTACAAATAGCACCCAGACTTTTGTAATATACAAATTGACAGGCGGACTTGCGAGCTGGTTGGCTCAACATTGCACTTTTATTGTCCCATAGCGATTTTTTATTAATTCCATATTTAGCCACTTTTTTGGATCGGGTGCTCTAAGGCTAAAAATTGGGCCTCTATTTTTCCGCACTCTACAAATAACATCCAGAATTCTGCGATATATAAATTGACAAGCGGACCTGCAGGCTAGCTGGCTCAACATTGCACTTTCATTGTTCTGTGTCCTCCAAATAACACTCAGAGTTCCGCGATATATAGATTGACAAATGGACTCGAGGGCTAGCAGGTTCAAGTTTTCCATTGTTTACGGATGCTCTATTTTTTATTATTATCAAGTACTTAACGTACGTAAAGAGGCCTGCCACACACTTTATTTCTTAAATGTTTACACACCGTGAGGCCCTTGGACGGTTCTGACAACCTTAAATGTTTACCTAACAGGCCTCAGAGCCTTAAATGTTTACTTAACATGTATATCACAGAACAGGCTGGACATGAAAAATAAAAACATATCTAAAAACATTATTTTCAATACTAAATATTAATATTAAATATTGATATTGCAGAATTTAATTAGACGAGAAAGTTTGTACAATCTAGTCGGGCGAGTGATATAAAAGTTTTCTGACAAACGAGCAATACACAGTAAACATGTACTTTTATAAAGTATAATATGCAGATCCCTCATTCCATACTTAGGCACTTTTTGGATCGCAGGTTCTCGGCCTGGCGGGCTGAAAAGTGAGCCTCTATTGTTTCGTGTCCTACAAATAGCACCCAGACTTCCGCAATATACAAATTGGCAGGCACACATGTGGACTTATTGGCTCAACATTGCACTTTTATTGTCCGGTGTCCTACAAACAACACTCGGAGTTCCGCGACATACAAATCGACATGACTCCACGATGGGTGGGTTCAAGATTGCAATTGTTTAGGGATGGTCATCCTATCTAACTTTATCTAAAAACATTATTTTCAAATACTAAATTATTAATATTAAATATTGATATTGTACAAGTGAATTACATTAACTTATTAAAGGATGTTAAATCACTTATTTTTTAAAAAAGTGAAGGACAAAAAAAAGTTTTTTTTTAAATTCCATCACCGCGAGCATAACAAGGACCAATTTGATAGCACAATTGCACTCCACACAGTATATATTCATTGATTTCAAATTATTCCAAGACATTAATTTTACCAAGTTCATCGAGTAAGCAAAAATGCCAAAAGAATGACCAATTTGAATTTTAAGGGCCTCTTGTTGATATGATAGCACAATTGCACTTCACACACTATATATTCGTTGATTTCAAATTATTTCAGGACAATAATTTGACCAAGTTCATTGATCAAGGAAATCTACTACATTTGCATCACATCGCCATAGAAAATTATCATGCGGATCTGTGGGCCAACTGGCTAAAAAATTCAATTATATTGCTCTCTCTCCTCTAAAGAACAGTTGAAGTTCCGCAGTATACAAATTGACAGACAAAACACATAACCAAGAACCAACCAAACTTCAAACAGGTCGCAAGAAAGTTCCCAGAAGGTTCCATAGAGCAGAACCCATCGACCTTTGCACCAAACAATTTGATATACAAAGAAAAGACGTCGCCACATTCATTTTCTCTTGCATCTGGCATATGTTCCCAGTAGAAAATAATCGGGGCATGGGATATATGGGGTTTGTTGCCATGCCAATCTTATGCGCGTGCAATCCCAACTAGCCAAGTCCGACGAACATTCATCTGGATGTTGAACAAATATTAGAAAGACACATGAGGTATTTTCATTTCCTGCCAAAGT
>ML780692.1:1375012-1400959 GCA_009831015.1 Picea engelmannii | reverse complement strand
TTCACATAAAAATAAATACAAAGTTGTAAGAGTCATTAATTGAAAGCCTCCCTCTCCATCAAACAGAGCAACCGTTGGAAGCTCACTTCGTCACACGCAACTCTCAGCGCTCCGCTCCTCTGAAAACCCATCTCCTCAGCCGAGGTCTCAAGCAAAACAGCCATGAGAGGATGATTCATATGACCGGTCGCTACCATGAATCTCTTTCTCTCCTTCCCAACAAGCACAGGAACGAATCCTCCGCTAACTCCTCGTTTCTCCGCTGAAACTTCATATGACAGTGGTGGATTGGGAGTGCCAGGCTCATGAGATCCCATCGGCTCATATTTACTCCATTGAAGCCTTCTGTGTAGCAATAGTTTTCTGAAAAAATGGGGCATCTTGGCCATTTTATCTGAGATTTGTGTGTACTGTGTATGGAAGAAAATGAGAAAAGAATTGGAGAGAATGTTTATCCAAAAGGGTAGCTACTGCTGTTTGTATTTATAGAGGTCGTCTGGGGTTGCAGGGCTTTAGCGAATGTGTGCAAAATTGGGAAGGTTGACTAAATTCTCAGCTAAGTTTAAGTTTGACTGTGGGCGTTGTTCCTAAATATAATTTGGAAAACGTGTTGAATGTGTGAAAACTGGAAGGCAATGAAGTAATTCCTTTTTCTCACGCTCTCCCAGTTATTCTTCTCGGGTATAAGAGAGCAAATGTTCATTATTTAAAGATGGTGCGAAGTACGAAGCCAAGGATTTTAATGATGTGAAATATATTTATTCTAAATTTAGATGCACGTGAAATATATTTATTCCAAATTTAGAAGCACGTTGGAGATGATTTGAACTTCTCGAAATGGAAAAGGAAACATGTAATGAAGAGAGTCGTGTTAAAATTTCACGGAAAAAAAAAGTTATATCAATGACAACCCCTTTGTTACCTCTATTCAATACATATTTATAAAATCTTAGTGTTTTGCAGAGTTTAATATCAAAGTAATTTGTGTAGAGTGTTTAATATTGAAGTGATATATAACATTTAAAAAATAATATTAATAACAAAAATATATTTTAATATTTAAGATAAATAAAATGTTTTAAAATTCATTTCAAATAAAATAATGCTATATCAATTCTATATAGAGATAGCTAGAGAAAATAGAGAATAATTGAAAGTAAAAAATATTTTATTTTATTTATAGGTGTTTTCTATTTCAATTTAAACCAAAATAATATATTTCAATGTTTAAGATAAATAAAATATTTCAATGTCCATTTTAAATAAAATAATGCTATATCAACTCTAAATAGAGAATAATTGAAAGTAAAAAATATCTTATTTCATTTATAGGTGTTTTCTATTTCAATGTAAACCATAAATTAAATATTTCAATGTCTAAGATAAATAAAATATTTTAATATCCATCTTAAATAAAATAATGCTATATCAACTCTATATAGAGATAGGCAGAAAAAAATAGAGAATAATTGAAAGTAAAAAAATTATTATTTCATTTATGGGTGTTTTCTATCTCAATGTAAACCATAAATAAAATATTTCAAAGTTCACCTATATATATAGAGAGAGCAATTGAAAGTAAAAAAATTGGTATTGTGCCAAAACACTTTATACAATGGAGTATGAAGGAGATGAGTAATTTATTTCTTGCTCAATATGGGGTTGATACATGACATTTAAAAAAAATACTTTAATATCACTTTAAGTAAAATCATTTTATATCAACTTTACATAGAGAGAAAAATTGAAAGTAAAAAACTCTTGTTTTATTGATACCTTTCTACTTCTCCATTTGAGAGGGAGATGTGTAATTCATTTAAAAAAATATTAGTTAGAACTAAAATATTTCAATTTCAACTTTATATATATATATATGAAAAAACTTTATATTTCATTTAAAAAAATATACATATTACGATCATTTTCCAAAAGAATAGGACTTCTCATCTTCTCTCTTTTCATTCTTTATCCACAGATCCTAACAAAACATTTTACTATTCAAAAACATTACAACCAATTCCTCTTTCTTACATTTTCATCTCTATAATAAGTTTAAGATAACAAAAAGAAACATACTCCAGAGCTAACTAACTTGGATTTAAAGATCAAAGGGCATGTCATGGAGTGACTAATCATTCAAAATTTCCTTATAGAAAAAAGCCTCAACTTCAAGGTCCGAAGGCTCTTTTGACAGTTAATCTGCCTTTTGATTTAAATCCCTATATACATGACCATAAGAGAATCTTTCCAACTCACCCAAGAACTCCCTAATCCTTTTCATTAATGGTTATAACCTTGCCACTTGAATTTGAACTTTTCCATCGACCCAATCTACCACCACTTGCGAATTGCCAAATATATGTATCTTTCTCAAATTTAAAGAGATGGCAAGAAACAGAAGTGCCGAGATTGTTGTTATTTTCTCCTTCATATTGGATCCCATGCCTGGAGTGTAACGAATTTCAAAATGGTGTTTTGGTGATATATAAAGAATTGCCCCAACTCCACATATTGGGGATGGCCATGGCTGGTCCCATCGAAAAAACCCTAAGGGGTTTCTTCCAACAACTCTAGCATCGAGGGGATATAGTGTTTCTTCTTGTCCGGATCCTTCTTAAATTACATCACCACCTGATAGATCAAGTCCACCACCATCTCCACTGGGATAAACTTTCTTTGGAAAATGCTAAGGTTTCACACCCACCAGATAAAGTACATTACAAAACGAAGGAGAGAAACAAATTCTTGGATCGTCGTTTCTTTGCTCCAGGTGTCCATCCATTCTTCCAGACTCTCATTGAAAGGAAATTGTGGAATTTTTAGCTTCATGGAGACATGATTCCATACCTGACTGGAAAATGAACATTGAAAGAAAAGATGGATGGTGGATTCACCCTGATGGTAACATAAGGAGCAATGATTTGGACCGTTCCAATCCCTTTTTCACAAAACATCCCACGTTAATATTTTATGCTCCATAGCTAACCAAAACATAATTTTCATCTTTCTTAGCACTTTCCATTTCTAGGTAGATCTCCACCACCATTTAGTATCTTCTTCCTACAACTCTTCTTCCAAAGTCTGATATCCCAATTTGAATATGTAACACTTACATTTTTTGTTATTTTCCCAACAAATGGAATCCAACTCATCCTTGTCTAGGTAAATAAAACATTGTTTCAGAGAGAATGAAAATTCTGACCATTCAACTACCATATCACCTTCTAAATTCAGGTCTATCATGGATTTCCACAAAGTATTACCCGCGATGTCCACTTCTTGATTTGTTGCATCCTTCAGGGTGAAAACACTATGAATATGGAGGATTTTTATCAATCCTTCCACGATTTTGAAGTTATATGATGATCCATCCCAGGGATATTCCCCAATCTGTACACTTCTTATGTTTCCTATGGGCCATTCAGACTAGGCCCCAATCAAATAGAAAACATATACCATGGATTTCCATCCAGTTGAACTTACTGACACTGAATTCCTTGGACTCCTAAACCACTCTTCAATGGATTTCACTGCCATATACTTGGAAGTGAGAAATCTTCCCCAAAACATCTTGTTGGATATGGGCCTCCAAAGGATTTTGGTTGCTAAGGCTTTATTGAACCAAAACAAGTTATGAATTCCCCAGCCTCCTAAGTCTTTTGGTCTAGCAAGCCTTGACTATTTGACTAGGGGGATTCCTGGATTCCTTCTTCCTTATTATTACTTGACCATAAGAACTTAAAAAATGATTTGGGAATTTGTGTTAAGATTCCTTTTGGAATCTTTGCAATAGTGGCCCAATAAACTGGAATACTATAGAGAACATATTTTATTAAAACTAGTCTTCCACTTCGTGAGAGAAAATGGTTCAACCACATATCAATTATTGCTTGAAATTTTAAAGCGAATCAACACCAATCTACAAAATGATATGAGTTTGGTTTTAAAACAAAGACCAAGTACTTGATTTATTCCTCTATAGCTAAAATATTGAATGGAAACATGAGTTCAAGCTACTCCTTTTCCTTTGCTTCCATTTCATTAAATCTGATGGAGGATTTCATGTTATTTAATTCCATCCTGGTAGATGAATAGAAAAGGTCCAATATTGATTTGAATGCATGAATTTGTCTAACAGTACCTGCACCAAAGAGCATTACATCATCTACAAAAGGCAAGTGAGAAATAAACTATGAAACTCTGATCTTCAGGCCTGAGAGTAAGCCTTCATTCCGGGCCTCTTGAATGATTCATGTAAGGCCTTCAACGAGGATGATAAAAATAAAGGGTGACAGAGAGCATCCTTGACAGAGCCTTCTTGAGGAGCGAAAAAAATTAGAGGGGGCACCATTAATGCGTACTGTGAAAGATGTCGATTCGATACAACCCATACTCGAGTTCACTGTGACCAAATTCATTCCCATCTTGATTAGAGAAATCCTTAGGAAGGTCTAATTGACATTGTCATAGGCTTTAGAGAGGTCAAGTTTTAGAACAAAAGAGGGGTTTTTTTGAACTTTTATGGAATGTAAAGCTTCTTAGGCTAGAGACATAGTGCCATGGATTTGATGTTTGAACAAAAATATGAATTTCTCCTCGGAGATGGTATCACTAAGAATAGGTTTGATTATATTCACAATAATTTTGGATATTAACTTGTAGACCAGGTTGTAGCAAGAGATTGGGAGAAAACCAGTGAAAGAAGAAGGCTCATAAGACTTTGGTCTACTCGCTAAGAAGGTCTTGTTGAGAATACCATAGATCCTTCCATTTCCCTGAGATTAAAGAACCACTTTCTATAAATATTATTTTGGGAGGTCCTAAAATACCCAAAAAATTCCATAGACATGCCATCTGGACTGTTATCCCCAACTTGTAAACATAACTAAGGATATGATGTCTCGAGGCCCCTGGTTTGCAGACATGGAGTACCGAGAGGCAGTTTGACCAATAGTGTTGATCCGGATTATTTTCGGCATGAAATGAGAGCGGATATATAATAAAGAAATGCAGAGAAATATCGCAGATATTTAATAATATAATAGAAATGTATCAGAGATGCAACCATAAACACAGATATACAGTAATACATGATTTCTATTAATGAAAGAAATGTACAGAGACTATAAAAATATAGAGTGAAAGACTCGCTAGAATGGTGGAAGATTATCTCTGAGAATAGATGTGACGGCTACTCTCATTCGCAAGAAGATGATTACAATGAGGCTCAGAAGGCCTTTTTACAATAAAAAGGAATGCCAAAAACCCTAGACATCCAAAAACCTAACCCTAGGAGATGAAGCGCCAAAAGTCATGTGGGCTCCGTTTGGGTAAGTTAGTACATCAACTTCCTGGGGTCGTAACGTTTGCATACAATCTTCGTTTTAGGTGCATGATATCCCGTTGGAAAGGTATCATCGAGGATATTAATTTTGGGGGCAATATCTAAGGAACTACCATATTGCTCCCCATTTTCCCAAAAACGTCGTTTAGGGCCTCAAAATGGCCCCGGAAGTTAAAATTTGCTAAAAATAGTAAATTACCAAAATTGTCAGAAAACTCTTTTGAGCTGGTTGGAAAAGGTGGGTGGCCATCGATATCCACTTGGATCAAGTGTCCACTTTCACAGACAAAGACCCACCTCACCACCAAAGATCCAGGTTCATCATGACGGTATCCACCACATCAGTTGGCCTCTAGAACACATTGGGTCTTTCTCCATCAGGTACAAGTCAGGTATTATGGTGAGTGTCATTTAAATATTTAAGGAATTTGAGTTTGTTGCATCTATTATTGCTTTTGATTATGCAACGTTTGCTTGGACATTGTGTTATTTTCCCTGTTTCACTGTGTGGTTGACATTGTGCCCTAGTAAGTGGGTCACCCTTAGGGATAAGTTTTCTACTGGGAGGTCCTATTGAAGATTCATCATGCCAATCCCGACCATACTTGTCACTTTCCACACTTCATCCCCTCATCTCCTTGTCTTTTGGGATTTTTGGGTGTATTGACCTAAGAAGGGGTGGTCCCCCATTTCATGGGAAGAAGGGGCTTAAGGTCCATAAGATTGTAGCTGAAAAAAGATAAAATCTAATCCTTAACCTTCTATATGCTCTCCCATGGATCCCGAGGATAATTAAATGTCTCTCATAAGAAACTAATGGAACCTATAAAAGAATAACTAATAAGAAAATTCCAATCAGGGTGGAGCATGTGTGGGCACTGTTTTTATTGCTTAGGTAGAAGCCCCACACATGTTTTCAATTTGGGGAAGCATGATGTGACCAGGGTAGAGTCAAGGTTGGAACAATTGTTCATGCTTAGGTAGAAGCCCACCTTGGTTTCAACCTGGAAACATCCTAAAAGAATAAAAGACAATAAATGGGCTTGGAAAAAGGTTGCATTGAAAATGAAGATGTATTACACCCTCTACAAAGGCACCCATAAATGAGACACTACAACCCCTTGTATGTCATGAAAACCCATGCCCAAAAGTCTTCCCCCCATCCATGACAACTCATCCACATGACTTAGAAGGATGTCCCCTCGGGAAACACCCCTAAAATTGAGGTACAATTCACCCAATATGTCGTTTTGTCAACCCTCCAATACCTAAACTTGGAAAATTGCATAGGGTCTTTGAGCATTGGTTTATTTTGATGAGGTGATTTGTATGTACATGCTTATATGGCTCTTTTATTGATTTTATTTACTCATCATGATGTATTTGACTTGATATCCTTGGAGGGCATATCCATTTGTCTTTGCAGGACCTAGTTGGTGGACAGTTTTGGAAGAACAAGCCTAGCTTGGGCGTCCATGGGGCTTGAAGCCCACAGGTTTGATACCTAGGTCCCACATCTTGAATGATGAACACATGCTTTTGGAGGCCTAGAAGAGATCATGGAGGACCTCATCTAGCCCCTACCACCTAAACGAATTGCCTAAGGAGGAAAAAACATTACCTTTGAGAGATTGACGTCATATTAGGGCTAGGGTTTGGTGGTGATTAAGGACACTTCACACATTTTGAAGGAAAGAACCTTTGGATCATGGAAGAAAGGAATTGATTGAATACCATTGGCCTTTAGAGGCCTAACATTCCCTTATCCAACTCAATGAATTGACCAAAAGTGCCAAATATTTCCCAAGAAGGGGGTGACGTCATGATTTTAGGGTTTATTTTCTATGCAGAGTATGAAGTAAATAACATTATTTTTGTAAAGGGGAAAGATAAGGGATGTTGACCCCTTATCCTTTTTTTTACCTTAAGTTTTGTGGACAAACTATGTTTAGAGGATTTGTATAAATAGAGATCATCTGTATTTCATTTTTCATCATAGCTCTCCCATTGTGAGAAGACTAATGGCTGAAATTTTCTCTAGACTTGAGCTTTTTTGGTATCTCTCTCTCTTGAAAATGATTTTTGATGTTATCTCTTTGTGAATGGATGAGGCTAAGTGGTGCACACCTATTCGAGACTTCTTTACTTTCTCTTGAATGGTAAATGCTTGGAGAAGTAGGGTTTGATATTGAATCTTTCTTGGAATTGGTAAGGAAAATCTGCATTTGTTAGTTCTTTGATACAAGTGGATATTGGTGGCCACCCACCTATTCCAACTTGCTCCTCTTGTCCATTTTTAGTTCAGCACGTTCTTCTGTACTTATTTTTAATTGTAGTATCTACACTTATGGGGATGTATGAAGCCCTACACATCTTCTAGGTGGATACTAGTGGCCTCTCACCTAATCCAACTGGCTTATTTTGTATGTTTTCATGTCAACACATCTTGATGTACTTCCAGGGCCGTTTTGGAGCCCTAAATAATGTTTTTTTGGCTTGCCATAGTTAAACTGTAGATGAAGTCAGAATTTGACAGTTTAATCTGTAGCTCTCTGAAAGACCTTTCCAACAGGCTATCACGCGCCTAAAACAGAGGTCATATGCAAAATTTACGACCCCAGGAAGTTGAGGTACCAACTTACCCATAGGGGACCACATGACTTTTGGTGTTTCACCTCCTCGGGTTAGGTTTTTGGATGTCTATGGTTTTGACATTCATGAGTAATATCAAAAAGTTCTCTAGAGCCTCATTGTAATCATTTTGCTTAGACGAATGTGCATAACAACCACATCTCTTCTTAGAGATAACTACCAACATTCGAGCAAGTGTTTTAGTTATGTGGTTTTACTATTTCATTTATTCAATAGAAGATATTATTCACTGAATATATGTGTTGTTCTTCATATCTCTGTGTTTATTGTATTCAGTCTATTAATCAATTTGTTTCGCTCCTGAATCTAGATCAGTGGTATCAGAGTGGTATGCTCTTCATTTATTTTTCTTCATGCATGTCCCCGACAAGATCTGGGTACAAGAAGTTGGGACTCGAACCAATCGAGTCGTTGCAATATCGGTCGCGTTGAGCTTGAAAAAAAACCATGGGGGGACGAAAATAAATATGATAGATCAAGAGATCCTATTAAAATGTTGCTCGAGGAAGCCCTCACACGACAAATGAACTAAATGATGGACAACTTTGCACAGATCCTTCGACAACTGCTCAAAGGAGAAGCATCTTCATCAAGAGGCCATGCAACGCCCTTCGAGGTACATGTAAATTTTGATATTCCATTATTCGAAGGACTAATAGATGTGGATGCTGTAGATACATGGTTGAATCTACTCGAATGGTATTTTTCGATCCACAATTTTTTCGATAGGGAAAAGATTACTTTTGCACTCTTCAAGGTCGTCCCCCATGTTAAGGACTGGTGGGATACTTACTTTGAGTAAAGGGTCGTAGAGGAATCTACAATATTTGTGGTTTCCCCTACATGGGATTCCTTCTGGGACGGCATTAAAGAACAATACTACCATGTTGGAAGTTACGAGGATTAGTACACCAGATGGACCACCCTGCATCAAGAAAGAGACCAGATAGTACCATATTTCACCAATGTTTTCCATACCATGCGCACCAAATTGGGTATCAAAGACTCCGAGTGACATCTGGTGCTTAAATACCACGACTATTTTCATAGATATATTCAAATAGAAATGGAGTTTTTGGACATCACCTCATTGGGCACGACTTACAAATACACTGTCAAGATCGAGCAGAAATTTAAGCAGAAGAGGTGAGAGTTTGGATCTGCAAACTCCTCACAGCTGAAGCAGGGAAAAGGCAGCCCCAACCCACATAGCAAGGAACCGATCTGAGATGGCCACTCTTAGGACAACTAGTCCAAGCCACAACACAACAAGGGCAATGAGAAGACGAAGAAGGACATGGTAAAATGGTGTGAGTACCATAAAATCCAGGCTTGGGACAACACTAAAGAATGTTGCTCCAAGCAGTCACTCATGGCCAAGCTGAAGGATTTTGAGTTAGAGGTCGATTATGATTCTGAATCAAACCAGAAGGAGGGAAGTAGATCATCAATGTTGACCCTAGTGCAACTATCGCTACCACCAAATTCCATCCAAGTGAACCATAAGAACTAGAGGAAGGGGAACACCTCTTTCACTCACAGATATGGGTAAGGGGGGCTCCGCTTCATTTCATTGTTGATGACGACAGTCAGAAGAACCTGATCTCAACAGAGGTCATCAAGCAGCTAGACCTACCGATGATACCACACCCGCATCCCTACACCATCGACTGGATTTGCCAAGGAAGAGATCTTTGTTTTAGCCAACAATGTCGTCTGCCCTACGACATCAAGCCTTTCAAAGATGAGGTATTGTGTGATATTTCTCCACTTGAAGTTTGTGATGTTCTTTTAGGACAACCATATTTGTGGAAGTGTCATGCTATGTATGAGTCTAAAACTCAAAGTGTTATTATTACTTTGGGTAGAAAATTGTACAAGATACTAGAGGTAGCACTGCCTACCATTATTTCTTTAATCTCTTCTAAGTAATGTAGTAAGGTCATTTCACCGACCAGGAAGTTCGTCTTCTTTGTGATTCGTGCTCACAGTAAATAGAAGGTCACCATCACATCCGTGGCCTCTACAAAGATCCTCTCTTTGCAATAGAAGCAAGTGGATGGGATCATGGAAGAGTACAGAGACATATTATCCTCACCCACTGGGGTACCGATGCACTTCCAAGTTAAGCATCCAATTGATTTGACCCCCGGTACACCTCTACCTAATGGACCAGTCTATCGTCGTTCGATGATGGAAAATAACAAAATTAGGCATCATATTCAAGAGATTATTTAAAATGGGCACATCAGACCCAACTCCTCCCCTTGCAGAAGCCTGATTGTACTGGTGCAGAAGAAGGATGGGACTTGGCGACTCTGCATTGATTACAGAGCCTTAAAAAAAATCACAGTCAATAACTGGTACCCAATTCCTAGGATTGATGACCTTCTTGACCAACTCAAGGGGGAAAATTTCTTCAACAAGATTGACCTAAAGTCTGGCTACGACCAGGTTCCCATCGAGCCAACTGATGTATGTAAGACAACCTTCAAATCTAAAGAAGGTCTCTTTGAATGGTTGATCATGCCCTTTGGCTTAAAAAATGCACCGACCACTTTCATGAGGTTGATGGATGATGTATTGAGAACCTTCACCAACTTTTTTGTGGTGCTATATTTGAATGACATCCTCATCTTCAGCAGAACTTGGGAGGAGCACATGCGACATATTCAATAGGTTTTGAGCACTCTATGGCAGCACAAATTATATGCCAACTTGGAAAAATTATCTTTTGGCACGAATAGTGTCCAATACTTATGCTACATTGTTTATGAGCATGGGGTACATGTTGATCTAGCTAATATCTAAGTCATATGTGACTGGACAACCCCAACCAAACTAACCGATCTTCAGAGCTTCTTAGGACTGGAATTTTTTTTCCGATGGTTCACATTAGCATTCTCTCATATTGCATGGGCTCTCAACCAAGTGACCAAGGGTGGTGGCAGGGAAAATTTCATGTGGGGGAAGGAACAACAACGATAATTTGATGATCTGAAGAATTTATTTTGCTCATCTCCATTACTCTCCTTTCCTGATCTGGAGCAATCGTTCGAGATTGAGACTGATGAATCTCACTATGTTGTAGGCACAGTTCTCACTCAGCATGGTCATCCAGTGGCATACCATAGTGAGACACGCTCATATATCGTCTGGAAATACCCCCCCTTTGACAAGGAAATGTATTCCATTGTACAAGCATGTCGTGAATGGAAACATTACATTATGGGAAAGGAGATGATCATCCACATTGATCACAAGCCTTTGTAGTTTATATAGACATAGGGGAAATTGCAGAACGACCACCATCAGAAGTGGTCCACCTACTTGTAGCGATTCCATCTCAACATCAAGTATAAGAAAAGGATCTCAAATTGTGTCGTTGACTGCCTCAGTCGACCTCTTGTGGCTGTACTCACCACTGTGCTCCATTCCTATGGACATGAGGCATCTGAGTGGCCCCAACTTTATCAACAAGATCCATACTTCGCCACCGCCTATCATCTCTTCGGTACTTGCATGAATGTCACCAATTTTCACATTCAAGACGAAATATTATGCCATCTGGTCCATCTCTGTGTTCCTACAATCGAGCGTGCAAAGATGATTTGGGAAGGCCACTATAGTAGGATGGAAAGACATTTTTGCATGGAGAAAACTGTGGCCATTCTTCAGAAACATTTTTATTGGCCAAAACTTCGATAGGACGTCAACAAGTATATTAAATATTGCACTGCCTGTGTCATTTCCTAACCAACCATCAACAAGAAAGGCGTCTTGTATTCCTAATCTTGAGAATCCATGGGAATCCATATCAATAGATTACATGACTGGCCTTCCATCCACCAAGCAAGGAAATGATTGGATATTTGTGGTCGTTGATCGGTTTTCGAAAATGACCATCCTCACAACCTACAAGAAGAATATCATAGCGACAAATACTGCCAAGATCTTCTTCGAACGAGTGTGGGTCCATTTTGGGATACCATAGACCATCATCTCTGGCTGGGACAATAGGTTCCACATCACATTTTGGTTGAGTCTCTGGTCACTGTTGGACACCAAGCAAACTAAATCCACTACTTTCCACCCCCAAATAGATGGCCAAACAAAGGTCATTAATCAGATGATTGTGCATACACTACACATGTACAACTCTAAGCATCCACATACATGGGATGAGAGTCTCCCCTATGTTCATCACAATTAAAACAGGGCTCTCCATAGCTCCACCAACCATAGCCCATTTTAGGTGGGGTTGGGATTCCAACCCTTGGGTCCCATTGATGTTTCACTAACTCTTTCCACCACACAAACAAACTCTTCCCATGTTTAGTCTGAGACTGACAAATCCACCAGATTCATTAAGCGGATTTAGCACATCCGCCAACAAGTCCAGGATATTTTGAAGAAATTCAATGCTAAGTACAAGCAGTGCCTTGATCAACATAGGGTAACGCACCAATTTAAGGTTGGAGACAAAGTCTAGTTACATTTGCAGAAGGAGCGTCTCACAGGGCCCCATTAGAAGCTCTGCCCACTTCACTATGGGGCTTACACTATCGCCAAGGTTGTCGGTAGAAATGATTTTGAGCTCAACACTCCACCCTTCCTTGGCCTGCACCCAGTTTTAAATGTTGACCTCCTTCGACCATATTTTCCACCATTATTAGATACCACAGAGATCGTAGAAAATATGACACCAAAAAAGCTCGACCTTGACTACATGGAACAAGCATCCACTGATCAGATAGTGGAAACATAGGTCAAGGGCACTCGCCATTAGAGGATCCAATTTTATCGGGCTGTCAAGGCAAGGCAACTCCTACACCAAGGCAAGTGGCTCACCCGGGGCCAAATCCAACAGAAGTTTCCTCACCTGATGGGGGAACTCAATGCAATGGAGACCATTGTTTCCTAAGGGGGGAGGATTGATCCAGGTGGATATAATTAGGAAAACATGTTGAATGTGTGAAAAATGGAAGACAATGAAGTAATTCCTTTTTCTCACGCATCTCCCAATTATTCTTCTCGGTATAAGAGAGCAAATCTTCATTATTTAAAGATGTTGTGAAGTATGAAGTCAAGTGGATTTTGTTGATGTGAAATATATTTATTCTAAATTTAGATGCACATGAAATATATTTATTCCAAATTTAGAAGCACGTTGGAGATTATTTGAACTTCTCGAAATGAAAAAGAAAACATGTAATGAAGAGAGTCGTGTTAAAATTCCAGGGAAAAAAAAAGTGATGCACATAAGCTTATATCAATGACAACCGCTTTGTTACCTCTATTCAATACATATTTATAAAATATTCTTTTATAAATATAAAATGTGTTTTCTAGAGTTTAATATTAGAGTAATTTGTCTAGTGTTTAATATGAAGGTGACATATAACATTTAAAAGCATTTTTTTTCCAAGAACTGAAATTTTATATATATATAAAAGGCACGAACGAGGTCGCATAATACAAAAGAGGGTGTTGGTAGAGGCTACCAACAATAGAGTTTTCACAAAAGAACTTACAAAAATGAGTTTAGCATTGAGCCTACTTCACCAATATCTTAGCTTTTCAATTCTATCTTAGCACTATCTTTCCAAAATATTTAGTTATGCCATTTTTACAAAATTGTGGAGTGCCTTAATATTCTTCTTAATCTCGGTCTTCCTTTAGTGGGGGATCGAGCACTACATTTAGATCGGGAAGTTTTGGGTCTTCCCTGCTTCATGTTTCCTCATTCTGACTTTGTGCTGAAGAGTTGGATGCCCTGGTTTGCATATTTGCTTCCAAGCTCTCCCCTTGGCATCTAATGAATTTGACTTCATCTTGTAACTAGTTTATTAAAGTGCGATGCTGCGCTAGTGTGTCCAGCGTGAAGGTGAGTGTGGAGCCATGAGAATTCAAGCAGAGAGATAGTTGTTGGGTGGTGGAGAAGTTATCATCCACCAATTCATCCTCCAGTCATTCACGGGCTGAGTGCCGAGCCATTTTTGCAGCAAGACTGACTATGATTACCCCAATCCACTTCCTGGTGTTTCCTTTGGCTCGTTCACAGCTGGCGTTGGGGATAATGTTGTTGTATTTATCTTTTCCTTGGTCGTGGTTGTATCTAGTGCTGTCTCTATCTATGCTACCTCTGTCTTCACTGTCGTTGGAGCTTCCTCGAACAGTGATGTGTCTGTCAATGTTTCCACTGACCAAGTTACCTCTGATGCTGCCCCTACCATAGTCTCTGAAATTGGGTTTGTCTGTGATGCTCCCTATGAGGCCGTTGCTCACAAATTTATCATTTTTTGTCCCTCTCGTGCTATGGAAATGGAGAATTCTCGAATTTCTTATGCACTTAAACTTCCCTTCGCATATGAAATTCCAAACTGTCGAGGTCCATTGTGGCTGGCTGTAACAATGAATCAGGAGTTGGCCTTCCAAATTACCTCTTATGGATATGTGTTGGGTGCATGTATTTTGTGCAAACTCAGAAATTGAGTGATTTCAAGCATTGGTGGGGCCTGTACTTCCAACATTCTCTTGCGCTGAATCATGGCTGATTTCCTTTCAAAATCCTTCACCTCAAGCAAAGCTAAGGCATAGGTGATGTTGCAGGCTACAGAGTGGGAGTGGAGTGATGGGTACGATAGGTTCCCACCAAGGAGGATCACCTTGTGATTCAATATATTCATTCTTCCATCTTGCTATGTATAGGTTCCTGTGGGACGAAGGTTGCATGAGTACAAGTTCTCCTCGAGTAGGATGATCGGCTTACGACTCTCTACATTCAGCTGAAGCGTTGCATGGATATTGGCGCCAGGTGGAGCATTGATGTGAGAGGGTTGAGGCATTAGGGGGGGGGGATAATAAAATGTGCCTTCCCAACATTTTCATATGGCATGGGGCCATTCAAATTGCTAAGTTCTCCTGCTCATCCGCTTTCATATTATTTGTGCGTGGGACATGGTAGAAGGAGTATCAGATTGTGGATATGATTGCTTTGGTCCTATCGATTATTCTTTTCAACTTTGAATTCTTTGGGTCTGTTCTTGTAAAAAAATGCCAGATTATATGTTTTGAATCCCCTATTACAATTATGTGGCTGATTTGTTGATCCTGAGCTAGGAGTGCTCCTTGATACATTGCATAAGCCTCTGCCATGTTGGTGGTGGTTACACCCAAGTTCCAGGAGTAGCATATCATTCTTTTTCCTCTAGGGCTATACAATACCCCTCCCGCACCTGCCTCCCTTGGGTTTCATTTTGATTCCCCATCGAAAAAAAGAACATGACTATCTTGAGAATTTAGCCATTTTTTGAAGTCTTGGAGGGAATATTAGGCGGGGGATAGTGGGTAAGTTTATTTTCACCAACCATTTTTCTTCTTCTGCTNGGGGTATAGAGGCCTTCCATACACGGCTTATAATTGGATTTTTGGTGAGGCATCCTTTATAGTATTTACTCCATTTTCCAACCAGACTTCTACTGCTTGTCGGCCAAGAAATTTGAGGGGTTAACAATGAGTAGACAATATGCATTACTTGTTTGGAAAAATTGCAGGTTAGGAAAAGATGATCATTTCTTTCGAAATTTTGGTTGTGGAGAGCACATTTGAACGGTCCCATGTATCCTCTTTTGTTCAAATTTTCTCCTGTTAGGAGTTTGTTGTGAGCTAATTGCCAACCAAAGGTGTTAATCTTTGGTAGGCGGTTTGGATTCCAAATTTCTTTCCAAATGGTTGATTTTACTGGAAGATCATTTTCTTGGAGGAGATTTTTATATCCCAACCTTACAAAGTATCTTGCCTCTCCCCAATCCCTACTGTATTTCCAATTAAGGTGAGTTGGGGCAGAACCAGAGACAATCAATACGAATTGATGGGCCTCGTTGAGCAGGAAAGGGGGACCTCTTCCAAGTTCCAGTTTTTCCAAGCACCATTGCTCTTCCACTCATAGATATCAAAGAGAGTGATTTTCCCCTTGGAGGTTAGCCAAAGTCTAAGGGGGTCGAGTGTGGAGATGGAGGAAAATTATCCCCTGTCTGAGAAATGCTATTCCCAAATTTTAATTTCTTTACCATTTCTTGAACTCCATCTGAGATGATTTTGAATGAGCGACATAGAGGCACGGATGAGATTCTAGATGGGGGAAACTATTTGATTAAGTGTGACTATTTCCAGACACCTCTTTCAATGTTTTGACAAATATTTGTAGCATATTTTCTTTTTCCACCATTCTTTACCTCCAGTGATTAAATGCCTGATTAATTTTTCTCCTAGGGATATGTTTATCTTTTCTGTATCCTGGATCCCCAATCCCCTGTTTTCTTTAGGTGCACAAACAGTTGGCTAGTTAACCATGTGGATACACCAACAACCAATGTGTTAATTCTACCTTTTGTTCTTCTCTGAAGATTTGGGTACTCCATATGGTACAGATCCCTCTTGATGCTCCTCTATCATTTATCGTTGTTTCATTGCTTGTTTTTTAGATTTGTTTTATTTCTCGCAAGGCTTCAGATCCCTACAGTTTTGTCTCATGAATTAGGAGGATGTGGGGTCTCTCTATTTTGATTAAATTTCCCATTGCTTCTTTTTTTCCCCTTTGTCCCAATCCACTACAATTCCAGGAGACTACCTTCATTATTTACTGGTATGTTTTATTGCCCCCCCTTTTGTGGTCTGAGACTGTCCTTTTTTTGTTGGGGATTTCCCACCCTTCCCATCTTTTTTAAGAATTTCTTCCACCGTTGATTGGGTTCCTAGTTCTTTGTCTTGATTTTTCGCTTTATCCCTTCTGTTTCTATTGGTTTTCCTTCCTTCTTTTGTTGTTATGGGACTTTTTAGGAGTTCTATGTCCAATTATTCCCTCGAGTCCTCCTGACTTTCATCCTCCTGTGCATGGGGAGGATCCAAGAGCTGAGGGGCATCTGACTCTACTAGAGGCGAGGTAGGGTATGGATCTGGGTTTTGATGACTCTGAGTTTCTTTTGAGATTTATTTTGAGTTGACCATTTCTATCTCTAGGTTTTCAAGAGGACCAAATCTATTTTTGATGCTTTTTGCTTCATCATTGTTTTGTATCGGAGATTTCCCCTTGCTTGGCGAGGAGGGACTGGTGTTGTTTTTCCTTTCCTATCTTTGAGCTCCTAATTTATTCATCACTTTCTTTCTTTTGGCTGGCTTCCATTGATCCAACGCTTTGTTTTCAGGGTTCTCTAAATTGTCTTGGGGCAGTTTTTGGCGAAATGTCCATACTCATGGCAGACTTTGCACTTAAAAGGGAGTTTCTCATAGTCTAGTGTTTGTATATATGACCACCCGTCTAGGGTTAGTTGGATAGCTTCTCAAAGTCCTTTTTCTAAATCTACTTCTACATAGAGATGCACACCAGATTGCATCTCGTCTCGTGGTTCGACCCGATCGATGAACCTTCCCAGTGTATTTCCAACATTTTTTATAGTTTCATCATTCCAACAGTGGAGAGGCAGAAAGGGTAACCTGACCCAAACTAGGACAACTGAGGGAATATCATTTTCAAGACCGAAGTCTGGAGTCCATTTATTTAGATACATTCCTCTGGTGCCCATAAATTATGGGCCATTCCTAAAAATCAAATCTCTATCAGCTTTGTTTTCAAAGAGGAATACATAGAATCCCTTACCACTAAATGTTGTTGAAAGTTGCCCTCTTATTGTTTTCTTCCATTTTTTCTCCAACCATTGTGCCATTGCTCTTGGGGAGGGCCAGAGTCCCATAAATTTTCCAATCAATCCATTTTATGTTAATCTTAAGGTCAAAGGTCTTGAGTATGGAGAATGAACAGAGACCTTCGGGATCTCATCCAACTTTTTAATGAAGCATGACTGAGGGTTTCCTTTTGTTGATTTCATGTATGAAGAGAGTAGTGCTTGGAACGTAGCTAGGTCCGATTGGGGGGGAGGTTGCGGGGATCTCAATCCTCCGAGCTAGAGGCCATTGCAGGGGATGCCCGATGACAAAAGCCCTAGTTGCAGACAGGGGTTTCGTTCCAAGGTCACGCGATAAATCTCAGGCAGTATATTGTTGTACATAAAGAAAAATAAAGATAACAAGGATTTGGGGATAAAAAAATTATTAATAACAAAAAAATATTTCAATGTCTAAGATAAATAAAATATTTCAATATCCATCTTAAATAAAATAATGCTAAAATAATGCTATATCAATTCTATATAGAGATAGTGAGAGAAAAATATAGAATAATTGAAAGTAAAAAAATTCTTATTTCATTTATAGGTGTTTTCTATTTCAATGTAAACCATAAATAAAATATTTCGATGTCCACCTATATATATATATATATATATATATATATATATATATATATATATATATTGTGCCAAAATACACTTTTTATAATGGAGTATGAAGGAGATGTGTAATTTCTTTCTTGCTCAATATGGGGTTGATATATGACATTTAAAAAAAATACTTTAATATCAGGTTAAGTAAAATAATTTTATATCAACTTTATATAGAGAGAAAAATTGAAAGTAAAAATAATCTTATTTTACTAATACCTTTGTACTTCTCCATCTAAGGGATTTTCCAAAAGAATAGGACTTTCTTGGATTTAAATATCAAAGGGCATGTCATGGAGTCACTAATCATTCAAAAATTCCTTATAGAAAAACTCCTCAAATTCAAGGTCCAAAGCCTCCTTTGACAGTTGATACACCTTTTGATTTAACTCCATCTATGATCGTAAGAGAACCTTTCCAACTCACCCATGAACTCCCTAATCCTTTTGATTAATGGTTATAACCTTGCCACCTGAATTTGAAATTTTCCATTGACCCAATCTACCACCACTTGTGAATCGCCAAATATATGTATCTTTCTCAAATTTAAAGAGATGGCAAGAAACAAAAGTGCCCATATTGTTGTTAATTCCTCCTTCATATTAGATCCCATGCCTAGAGTGTAACGAATTTCAAAATGGTGTTTAGGTGATATATAAAGAATTTCCCAAAGTCCACATATTGGGGGATGGCCTTGGTTGGCCTCATCGAAAAACCCCCAGGTGGTTTCTTCCAACAACTCTAGCATCGAGGGGATACATTGTTTCTTCTTGTCTGGATCCTTCTTAAATTATATCACCACCTGATAGATCAAGTCCACCACCATCTCCATTGGGATAAAATTTCTTTGGAAAATGCTAAGTTTTCACATCCACCAGATAAAGTACATTACAAAACGAAGGAGAGAAACAAGTTCTTGGATCGACATTTCTTTGCTCTAGGTGTCCATCCATTCCTCCAGACTCTCATTGAAAGGAAATTGTGGAATATTTAGCTTCATGGAGACATGATTCCATACCTAAATAGAAAATGAACATTGAAAGAAAATATGGATGGTGGATTCACCCTGATGGTAACATAAGGAACAATGATTTGGACCGTTCAAATCCCTTTTTCACAAAACATCCCATGCTAATATTTTCTTTTACATAGCTAACCAAAACAAAATTTTAATGTATTTTATAGCACTTTCCATTTCTAGGTAGATCTCCACCACCATTTAGTAGCTTCTTCATACAACTCTTCTTCCAAAGTATGATATCCCAATTTGAATATGTAACACCTAGAATTTTTGTTCTTTTCCCAACAAATGGAATCCAACTCATCCTTGTCTAGGTAAATAAAACATTGTTTCAGAGAGGATGAAAATTCTTACCATTCAACTACCATATCACCTTCTAAATTAAGGTCTATCGTCAATTTCCACAAATATTACCTGTCATGTCCACTCCTTGATTTGGTGCATCCTTCAGGGTGAAAACACTATGAATGTGGAGGATTTTTATCAATCCTTCCAAGAGTTTGAAGTTATTTGATGATCCTTCCTGGGGATATTCCTCAATATGTACACTTTTTCTATTTCCTATGTGCCATTCAAGCTAGGCCCCAATCAAAGGGAAAACATATACCATGGATTTCCATCCAGTTGAACTTACTAACACTGAATTCCTTGGACTCCTAAACCACTCTTCAATGGATTTCCCTACCATATGCTTGGAAGTGATAACCCTTCCCCACAACATCTTGTTGGATATGAGCCTCCAAAGGATTTTGGCTACCAAGGCTTTATTGAACCAAAACAAGTTATGAATTCCCCAACATCCTAAGTATTTTGGCCTAGCATGCCTTGACTATTTGACCAGGGGGATTCCTTCTTCCTTATTATTACCTAACCATAACAACTTATAAAATGCTTTGGGAATTTGTGTTAAGATTCCTTTTGGAATGTTTGCAATAGTGTCCCAATAAAATGGAATACTATAGAGAACAAATTTGATTAAAACTAGTCTTCCACTTTGTGAGAGAAATTGGTTCACCCACATATCAATTCTTTCTTGAAATTTTAAAGCCAACCAAGACCAATCTACAAAATCATATGAGTTTGGTTTTAAAACAAAGACCAAGTACTTGATTTCTTCCTCTATATCTAAAATATCGAATGGAAACATGAGTTCAAGCTACTCCTTTTCCTCTGCTTCCATTTCATTAAATCTGATGGAGGATTTCATGTTATTTAATTCCATCCTGGTATATGAATAGAAAAGGTCCAAGATTGATTTGAATGCATGAATTTCTCTAACAGTACCTGCACCAAAGAGCATTACATCATCTACATAAAGCAAGTGAGAAATAAATTCTGAAACTATGATCTTCAGGACTGAGAGTAAGCCTTTGTTTCGGGCCTCTTGAATGAGTCATGTTAGGCCTTCAACCACGATGAGAAAAAGAAAGGGTGAGAGAGAGCATCCTTGACAGAGTCCTCTTGAGGAATGGTAAAACATAGAGGGGGCACCATTAATGAGTATTGTGAAAGATGTTGATTCGATACAACCCATAATCCAATTCACTGTGACCAAATTCATTCCCATATTTATTAGAGAAATCCTTAGGAAGGTCCAATTGACATTGTCATAGGCTTTAGAGAGGTCAAGTTTTAGAACAAAAGAGGGGATTTTTTGAACTTTTATGGAATGTAAAGCTTCTTAGGCTAGAGACATAGTGTCATGGATTTTATGTTTGAACAAAAAGATGAATTGCTACTTAGAGATGGTATCACTAAGAATAGGTTTGATTATATTCGCAATAATCTTGGAGATTAACTTGTAGACCAGGCTGTAGCAAGAGATTGGGAGAAAAACAATGAAAGAAGAAGGCTCATTAGACTTTGGTCTACGGGCTAAGAAGGTATTGTTGAGAGGACCATATATCCTTCCATTTTCCTGAGATTAAGGAACCACTTTCTATAAATATTCTTTTGGGGGGTCTTCAAATCCCCCCAAAAATTCCATAGACATGCCATTTGGACTGTTATCCACAACTTCTAAAGATAACTAAGGAGATGATGTCTCGAGGCCCTTGAGTTGCAGACATGGAGTACCAAGAGGCAGTTTGACCAACAATGTCCATTGGGACAAACAAATACCCACCACACCACCACAGATCTAGGTTCATCATGAAGGTATCCACCACATCAGCTAGCCTCCATAAGACATTGTGTCTTTCTCCATGAGGTACAAGTCAGGTATTATGGTGAGTGTCATTTCAATATTTGAGGAATTTGAGTTTGTTGCATCTATTACTACTTTTGATTATGTAACATTTGACTGGACATTATGCTATTTTTCGTGTTTCACTGTGTGGTTGACATTGTTCCCTAGTAAGTGGGTCACTCTTAGGGATAGGTTTGCTACTAGGAGGTCCTCTTGATGATTCATCATACCAGTCCTGACCATACTTGTCACTTTCCACACTTCATCTCCTCATCTCCTTATCTTTTGGGATTTTCAGGTGTATTGACCCAAGAAGGGGTTGTCCCTCATTTCATGGGAAGAAGGGGCTTAAGATCCAGAGTCATGTAGCTGGGAAAAGATAAAATCCAATCATTAACCTTCTATATGCTCATCCAGGGATCCCAAGGACAATGAAATGTCTCTCATAAGAAACTGATGGGACCCATAAAAGAATAACTAATAACAAAATTCCAACCATGGTGGAGCATGTGTGGGCATTGTTTTTATTGCTTAGGTAGAAGCCCCACACATGTTTTCAACTTGCGGAAGCATGATGTGACTAGGGTAGAAGCCCCAACTAAGATCATTGAGATTTGGAGCACCGTGGATCAACATGCACACCATGCGCATCAACAATGTAGCCTAGGTATTGGACCCTGTCCATGCTTAAGGAGCATTTCTCCAAGTTGGGATATAACTTTTTCTTCCGTAGAGTGTGAAGAACCTTCTAAATATACTGCAAGTGTTCTTCCTAAGTCTTGTTGTAGAAGAGGATGTCATCCAGATACACCACTACAAAATAATTAGTGAAAGTCCGTAAGATAGTGTTCATCATCCTCATGAAAGTTGTTGGAGCATTTGTCAAACCAAAGGGCATGACCAACCATTCAAAACGACCTTCTTTTGACTTGAAGGCATTTTTCCATACAATTGTCGGTTCTATTGGGAGATGATGGTAGCCAGACTTCACATCAATTTTACTGAAGTATTTGGCCCCCTTGAGTTGATCAAGGAGATCATCGATTCAGGGAATTGGGTACTGGTTCCTGACTGTGATTTTATTTAGGGCCTGATAATCAATACAGAGTTGACAAGTCCTGCATTTTTTCTGCACCAACATTATTAGGGTTCCACAAGGTGCTGAGTTGTGTCGGATGTGCTCTTTGTGGAGCAGTTCTTGGATTTGACGCTTGATATCCTCATTTTCTAGCAGAGAGCGGTGATAGACTAGCTCATTGGGTAGTGGTACGTCGGGGGTAAAATCAATGGTATGCTTGACCTGATAGTGCAGAGGTAGTTCAATAGGTGATGAGAATATGTCTTTGTATTCTTCCACAACCTTATCCATTTTCTTCTGGTGCATGGAGAGGTCAGCCATGGAGGCCATGGATGTGGCTGCAACCTTTCGCTCACTTTGAGAGTGAATTACGAAGAAGACAAACTTCGTGATCTTAGAGATGACCTTCCTGCATTGCTTGGAAGAAATCAAGGAAATAACACAAAGTGGGACTACCTCGGGTATCCTGTACAATTTCCTGTTCAAAGTAACAATAACACTACGATGCCTAAACTCATATACAACATGACGTTTCCATAAATAAGGTTGGCCCAAAAGAACATCACAAACTTCAAGGGGATCAACATCACACAATACCTCATCTTTGAACGGATCGATGTCATATGACATGCGACATTGTTGGCTGACGTGAAGATTGTTTCCTTGATGGAGTCATCCGATGGTGTAGGGCTACGGGTGTGACGTTATCGACAGGGATAGCCGCTTGATGACCTCTTCTAATATGAGGTTCTTCTGGCTACCGCTATCAATGATGAAGTGCCTTTTACCCACATCTGTGAATGAAAGAGGCACTCGCCTTCCTCTAGCTCATCAGGTTCATTGGGTTGGATCTTGGTGGTAGTAATGATGGCACTGGGTTCCACGTCAATGATTTGTTTCCCATTTTTTGGTTTTGACTCAGAGTTGAAACCCACATCTGATTCAAAGTATTTTACCTCAGCCACCAATGACTTCTTTGAGTGGCAATCAATAGTGTTATGCCAGGGGCTCTTATGGAAGTCGCACCACTTCCTGGTATCTTTCTTCATCTTTCCATTGCCCTTCTTTGCTTGCAGCTCCGACTGGTAATCCTGAGGTTTCCCATCTTTGCTTTGTCCTTTGTTATGTGGGTTGGGGCTGCCCTTGCCCTACTTCTGCTGTGAGGGGTTTCCAGACCCAAACTATCTTGTCTTTTGTTTCATCTTCTGCTTGATTTTGACGACATATCGATAGGTTGCACCGAAGGATGAGATGTCCAAAAACTCCATTTCTATCTGGATGTTTCTATGCAAACTACTGCATTACTTGAGCACCAAATGTTACTTAGAATATTTGATACCCAACTTGGTGCACAAGGTATGGAAGACATTAGTGAACTCTGGCACTGTTTGGTCTCTTTCTTGCTGTAGTGTGGTCCATCTTGTATACAAGTCATCATAACTTCCAACAGGGTAGTATTGTTCCTTAATAACATCCCTGAAGGAACCCCAAGTGGGTGCAACTACAAATAATGTGGGTTCTTCTATTTCCTTTTGCTCACAGAAAGTCTCCCACCAATCTTTGACATGGGGGACGACCTTGAGGAGTGCAAATGTAATCTTTTCTCTATCGGAAAAGCTGTGGGTAGAAAAATACCCTTATAGAAGATTTAATTGTTTATCTATGGAATCTGCATCTATTTGACCTTCAAATATAGGAATATCAAAATTGATTTGTACCTTGAAGGGGGTGATGCCTCCACTTCAGGTGGATGCGTTGCATGTCGACAACCGTCAAAGGATTTGTGCAAAGTTGTCCATCATCGCGTTTCTTTGTCGCTCAAGCTATTCTCGAGCAACATTTTGAAAGGATCTCTTGTCCCACCATCTTTATTTTTTCCTGCCATGGACGGTTTCTTGGGTGTGCAAGAGTAGTTGTCCTCAAGAGAAACAAGCTCGAGACCCAACTCTCTATACCCTGACCGCGTTGGGGACAAGCATTAAAACAACGACAAGGAGCAGACCGCTCTAATACCACTGATCATGATTTATGAGAGAAAATAATTTCAAAGGACTTTGTCTAAATGTTCTAAGTTTTGGTCTTTTTCACCGGAATATACTTAAATTTGCAGGAAAACACAACCACTCATATATATACAGATCCAACAATCACTTACCAGATTTCAGACAAATATCCCTGAACCAAAATGTGAGAGAGCTTTAAAAAAAAAAAAAAAAAACGTGTACGTATCCAAATATTATCTAAAAAAGTGGATCCAAATTTAGAATAAATAAATTTCACATCTTCAAAGTCTAATTGACTTCGGACTTCGCACCATCTTTAAATAATGAAGATTAAATCTCTTATAGCAAATTTTAACACGACTTTCTTCATTACAGGTTTCCTTTTTCATTTCGAGAATTTCAAATCATCTCCAATTGGCTTCGTACTTCAAATACTTAGCGAGAAGAATAATGGGAGACGCGTGTGAGAAAGGAACGAACTTCGTTACTTCATTCTCTTCAAAGTTTTCACACATTCAACACGTTTTCCTAATTATATTTATGAACAAAGGCCACAGTGAAACTTTTGGGTTTTTTTTTATCATTTTTTTAGTTTGACTTTGCCTAAAATTTGGTGACGAATTTGCAGTTTTGAGTGGCTAAGTTTGTATAATCTGAATATTTGAAGGTTTAATTTAAAATAGAGATTTTGTCCAAATTTATATTTTGGGATTCCGACCAATTCTTACCAGAAAACCCAAAAAGTAGAACGTTTAGCCAACTCCATCTTTCATTCCCTATAAATTTAAAAAACTTAAATTGTTAAATATTTAAAAATAATAATAAAATTTAACTATTAAAAATTAGACAATTTTTTTATCAACTACAAACTAATAATTAATACAAATTCATTGTTATAATCATGTTTTTGGTAGATATTAATAAATAAATTAGGATGATAATACTTTTAAAAATTATAATAATAATATTTTTTTAATAAATATATCAATTATATTTTAATATTAAATTTTTTACCATAATATTTTAAAATTAAACTTATTGTCATAATAATTTAAAAGATAAGAATTAATAATAAAGTTAAGTTGAATAATTATAAAATTTAATTTATTATCATAATAATTTAAAAGATAAGAATCAAGATGAATATGTATTTTTTAATAATCACATAATTGAATGTAGTGGTTTTTTTTCCAAGAAAAAATTACTCGATATTATAAAAGATTTATAATGTCATTTACATATCTAGCTCAGCCGAGCTTGTTACCCGAGATTCCTGTTCAAGAAAATTCGCCAGTCAATTCCAACATGGCCGAATGAGGGGAAT
>ML780692.1:1319119-1370562 GCA_009831015.1 Picea engelmannii | reverse complement strand
ATGAGCATATAACACAAGAAAATGACAACATACAAGCAATGATGATCAATATAGAGCTAACAACTTCATATCTAACCTTTATTTAGATAGTAGAGTGATCTTAATACAATAGATCGGCAAATATGGAACAATACAAGAAGAATAACCAAGATGGAATAATAACTGCTCCAACAAGCTCCAAAACTGAAGAGAATAACCTCCAAAGGAACCACAATAAACTAGAGAAAGGGACAAGATTGGTTTATTTCCCTACCAGAGCTAGATCCAATCCTCATGGTTGAGTTGAGCCCTCTTGGTTGGTTGTAGATACCCAATATTTCGGCATCCCTCCTAGAGACCTCCAAATGCCACCAAAATGGTTAGAACAATAGATCAAGGTAAGAAAAACCCCCTAGCATAGTTTCAAGTTGATTGAGGATGATCTGACCCCTCCAATGGGTGGATCCTCTTTCTGTAGTGCGCCCTCTTCCTCTCCAATTCGTGCCAAGCTCCAAATAAAATAAACAAAAAAGAAACATCCTCCAAAATGGGCTAGAAAAGGCTCCCTAGTCCATACAATGAAAACCCAATAAGCCTTAGGCCCAAAAACCTCCTCCTCTTTCCAGGTCGAGCATTTCTTCTTCAGATGGTGTGCCCTTCTATTGAAAACCCCCCGAAGTTGCGTAAACCCTCTTCCTTTGCTGATTGAGTGACCTGTACCTTCTGTAGAATGGTGGGGGAGGAATATTTCACCTCTGTGACCAAGCTTGGTTCAGGATAGGTGGTATCTTTCATCACTGAACTGATCTCTAGGGTTTGTTATCCCAAAACCCTCAAAATGTCTTTGTGCTCAAGAGACCAAGATGCAAAATGATAATAATCCAGAATGAGTGAGATATTCACCCTCCCTTTTCTTTTATACCTTGATCTAATTCTCTATTGAGTTAGTTGACCACCTCCCGGGGTTAACTCATTTCTTTCCCACACATGGTCTTTTCCTTTCTTCATTTTACCTTTTCTCCCCAAAGTCAACTTAAAATTATAACATTGTGCTTAGGTAAGTACTTTGGGGTTTCTTGGTTCCCATGATTCATGAGACTATAGTATAGTGGGAAAAAATAGACTACTAAGTCTCTCACACCCTCTTTATCAAGAGGTGGGGAACATTACAATCTCCCCTATTGGAAATTGCTTTCCCACAAGCAATTGTGACCATGTCTCCTCAAGAACTTGTTCACTTTACCAAGTAGCATATTCTATAGGTAAGTTCTTCCATTTGATCAAGTATTCCCTGATGCTCCTCTTCCTTAGCCTCTTCTCCCTTACTTCTAGCACCTCTTCTGGTATTAATATCAACTGCCCCTCCTCATCCAAGGGTGGTAGTTCCTCAATAGGAATGATGTGTTTCCCTATAGCTCTTTTTAAGCATGATACATGAAATACATTGTGTATCTTGCTGCTTGGGGGTAGATCAAGCTCATATGCCACGACCCCTACCTTTCTTTTTACCATGTATTGTTAGAAGAAGCGAGGTTAGAGATTTTTTGCACCGCTCCTCTTAATAGATACTTGTCTGTATGGTTGTAGCCTTAAGTATACCATGTCACCAACCTCAAATGTGTGTTCCACTCTGTGCTTATTTGCTTGTACCTTTTGCTGATTTTGTGCCCTTTGCAAGTGGTCTTTAAGCTCTCCGAGTATATCCTGACTTTGTTGAATCCAATCTTGTACCATAGGAGCTCTACTATCACCAAAGACAATCTCCACAAAGGTGAGGGGATCATAGTTGTATAAGGCCCTGAAAGGTGACATACCAATAGACATGTGATAGGTGGTGTTGTAACAATACTCTCCCAAATGAAGCCACTTAACCCATGACTTTTGTTGCCCTGAAACATAGTTTCAAAGGTAACCTTCAACCCACTTGTTGACTATATCGGTTTGGCCATCATTTTGAGGATGATAGCTAGTACTGGGGGTCAAGGCTGTACCTACCAACCTAAATAACTTCTGCCAAAAGGTGCTCATGAACATGATGTCCCTGTCACTCACAATGGTTTTGGGTAAACCATGCAACATGAAGATCTCTCTGAAGAATAAATTTGCAGCATGTGAAGCACTATAATATGTGGAAATGGCGAAGAAATGAGAAAAACTGGTTAGTCTATCCACAACCATGAAAATGCAATCCCTTCCCTGGACCTTGGGAAACCTCGTGATGAAATCCATTGATATACTTTCCCATTTCTTCTATGGAATGGGGAGTGGTTGCAATAAACCTAATGGATGAGCATGTTCATCCTTGTTCTCCTGACAAGTGGAGAATTCCTTGATATAGCGCATCACATCCTCCTTCATGCCCTTCCATGCAAATCTCTCCCTAATCTACCTGTATGTTTTGACAAACCCCTAATGCCCCGCCAATGGTAAATCATTACATGCCTGTAATACTCATCTTTTGAAGGTTGAGTCGGGAACCAGGAAGATTCGTCCCTTGTTGTATATGATGTCATCCACAATCCAAAAGTTATCATCCTGTACCTTCCCATCCATCAACTCACAAGAAAACTTGTTTTTAGAATATTCTACCAAAAGGTGTGCCTTCCAGTCAACTGGAATATCTGTCATAGCATAAACTGAAGGTCTTCTGGATAAAGCATCAACCACCACATTATTTTTCCCTTTGACAAATTAAATGTCAAAGTCATAGTCCTGGATCTTGCTAATCCATTTCCGTTGTCTTTCATTTAGGTCCTTTTGGTCCAAAAATTACTTGAGGCTATTGTGATTGGTCCTCACAACAAATTTGGCCCCAACCAAGTATTGTCTTAATTTAGCCAATGCATGCATGATGGCTAGAATCTCTTTGTCATAAATGGTGAAGATAAGTTCAATGCCCCTTAGTTTTCAACTCTCATAGGAAATGGGGTTCCTATTCTACATAAGCACAGCTCCGATTCCCTCTCTCGAGGCATCAAACTCCAATATGAAGGGCTATGCAAAATCTAGTAAAGAAAGTATTGGACAAGTTCTCATTACCTTCTTCATCCTGTCAAAAGTCATCTGTGCCTCTTGGATCCACTTAAATGCACCCTTTCTGGTCAAATCTGTCAAGGGTGTGCAAAGCTGGGAGAAGCCTTTGGCAAACCTCCTGTAGTAACAATAGATGCCAAGAAATCCCTTCAAATCAGTAAGATTCCTAGGTGTTGGCTAGTCAAGTATGGCTTATATATTTTCTTGGTGCACATGTACTCCTTTCACTCCAATGACGTGTCCCAAATAAAAAACTTTTGTCATTCCAAATTCACATTTGGACTCTTTAGCATATAAGGATTTTCCCTCCATGATGTCCATGATCTAATCTACATGCTGAAGATGATCCTCCCAAGTTTTTCTATATATCAACAAATCACCAAAGAAGACCAAGAGGAATTTCCTCAATTACTTTTTGAATACATGATTCATACAAGATTGGAAGGTGGTTGGCGCATTATTTAGCCCAAAGGGCATAACCAGAAATTTGCAGTGACCATAATGACATCTAAAAGTTGTTTTGGGCACATCTTTCTCCCTTATTTTGATATGATGATAGCCAGAGTGTCGGTCTATTTTGGTGAAGTAGAAAGTCCCATGAAGCTCATTTAATAGCTTATCAATCCTAGGGATGGGGTATATGTTCTTGATAGTCTTTTTGTTCAACGCCCTGTAATCAATGAACATGCGCATTGTCCCATGTTTCTTCTTTTCCAACACCACTGAAGATGCAAAAGGACTACAACTTTGTTTGATGTGGCCCATGTCTAAAAGTTCTTTGATAGCCTTTTCAATTTCATCCTTATACTTTTTTGGGTGTCTATAAGGAGTAGTAATGATAGGTTTTGCTCCTTCTTCCAATTCTATAATATGCTCAAACCCTCTATATGGTGGTGCTCCTGGTGGAATAGGTTCAAAAACCTTGCTATGTCTGTCAATGATTTTCTTAATGTCTTGAGAGTAATGAGGATTCCCATTCTTGTCCACTTGAAATGATATTATGCATTCTTCTGCATATACAATGTCTTCTCTCCTGGAAATAGCCTCCATGCGCTTTGTTGTCACCACTCTAGTTGTATTACCTGTCATCCCTCTAAGCATTAACTTTTTCCCACTCTCTTCATTGAAGAACATATCCATGGCTTTGTAGTTGGCAGTGATAGGTCCCAATGTCCTAAGCCACTGAACTGCCAAGATCATGTTAGTATTTGGTAGGTCCATCACATAAAAGTCATGTGCCAAGTTGTGCCTACCCAAAGTAAGTTTCATCACTGGAATATACCTGTCACAAGGCATGGTGCACCCCCATTTTGCCTCCACACGAAATCCCTCAAACTCCATTATAGGTATATGCCTTCTTTTCAGTAAGGTTGAATCTATGAAGTTATGTGAAGCTCCCCCATCAATGAGTATTGAAACCTTTTTTCCTTGAAGCACTCCTCTCATCTTGAAGGTATTGAATTTAGGCACCCCACTGATGGATGCTATTGTAACCTTCTTGTCTGTTGCAAGGCCGAAACTTGCTTATTCCCCTTATTCATTCTATGCAAAGTCCACTCTAGGTGGATTTGCTTCTATGTTCTGGATATGGCCAAAATATTCTTCCTCCTCATCATCATAAATCACCTCAATATAATGGGCCTTTCCCTTACCCATGCATTTGTGCCTTGGATCCCAAGGTTCCTTCAATGTGAAGCATAGTTGCTTCATCCTGAATTCTCTCCTAGTAGCCTCATTCATCCTGCCTTTTCCTCTGTCAACCTCCATTTGATCTCTTCCCCCTTGGTTGACGGGTGGTATAGGGGAAACCTTAGTTTTTGTTGTAGATCCCCTCAAGTCCCTAGTCCTACATAAGGCCTCCTATAAGTTATAAGGCTTAAAATACTTTACCCAACCCTTTAGGGGGTTCCATCAACCCCTCTGTAAAGAGAATCATTAGTCTCACTCGAGACACATCTGGCACCATCACAACTATCCTATGAATCTCCTCTATATAGATCTTTGGTGACCCAGTTTGTCTGAGTTGTGTGAGTTCCCTAAAATGTAGCTCTGGATCTCCCTAATCAAATATGTCCATAAGTATCTGAGTGAACTCTGTGTAAGTAGTGATCTGGTTATGACCCAAGGTAGTCAAACCATGATACCACCAGTCATAAGCTTTTCCCTCCAAGTACATGGTGGAAAACTTGATGGTATCCATCTCCCTCATGGGGTTAATATGTAAATATGTGTCTAACTTCTGCACCCAAGATTACACATTCACCTTGGAAGACCCATCAAAGTATGGAATCTCCATTTTATTTTCCCTGCACTCCAACTCATTGTTTTTCCTGTGATAGTTTTTAGGTTTACCCCTGAATTTGATACCACAATATTGGTCCAATGTAACCTGTCTCTTGAATCCTGCACTCAGTGATTCATATTCCCTGGCATATTCCTCAAAGTTTTCTTCTATTTTATTGAAGTGGTTATCATTTGGTTGGCCATCCAAGAATGTAGGAATATAAGGTTTAGGGGTAAATCTATTATGTGTTGGCCCCTTGGAAGTTCCCCCTCCAAAGCTTCGTCCTTATGTATGGTGGTGAATATACTGCTCATAGTAATGTCTATCTCCCCCATGGGAACCATTGGCTTCCTTGTTTTCATAAATGCTTAGGACATTACCACCATGTGTCATCTGTAACAGGTGTTGCGCAATTTTTTTCTTGGTTAGCATTTATTTTTTCTGAAGTTTCCTTCATTTCAACCTGTCGCCTGTGCATTGTTTCGTGGTTCTCCTGCAGATGGTGCTCAAGTGTACATTGTGTATTGTCTGTGGAACATTTCAACTCCCTTGATATACCTGCTAAAACCTGTGGCTCACTATCCTCACCTGAACCTTCCATTTCTGCCTCTAGTTCACCTATCTGTCTTCTGCACCTTCCCATATAGATACCACTAAAATTATGCATGCGCTAATCCCCACAAGCTTGGAGGATTTAACGCTATGGTACCACTGTAATAATCTCAAGCTGATTTTTTTTCTCGGAACCAAAGATTGTTTAATTGTTTGTTATTGTTTCAATGTGTTATGCAGGTTTGTCTCATCAAGTTGCGCATGGTGGGTTTATTCCTTAGATATTATATCATGGAGATATAGATTTGAGCATATAACACAAGAAAATGACAACATACAAGCAATGATGATCAATATAGAGACAACAACTTCAGATCTGACCTTTATTTAGATACTAGAGTGATCTTAATACATTAAATTTGCAAATATGGAATAATACAAGAAGAATAACCAATATAGAATAATATCTTCTCCAACAAGATCGAAAAGTGAAGAGAATAGCCTCCAAAGGCACCACAATAAATTGGAGAAAGGGACAAGATTAGTTTCTTTCCCTTCTAGAGCTAGATCCAATGCTCCTGGTTGAGTTGCACCCTCCTAGTTGGCTGTAGATACCCAATATTTCGGCCTCCCTCCTAGAGACCTCCAAATGCCACCAAAATTGCTAAAAGAGTATATTGGGGAAAGACAAACCCCCTAGCAGAGTTTCAAGCTGATTGAAGATGATATGACCCCTCCAATGGGTGGATTCTTTTTATGCAGTGCACCCTCCTCCTCTCCAATTTGTTCCAATCTCCAAATAAAATAAACAATAGAGAAACCTCCTCCAAAATGGGCTAGAAAATGCGCCCTAGTCCATACAATTAAAACCCAATAAGCCTTAGGCCCCAAAACCTCCTCCTCTTTCTAGATCGAGCATTTCTTCTTCTGATGGTGTGCCCTCCTGCTGGAAACCCTCTGAAGTTGTGGAAACCCTCTTCCTTTGTTGATTGAGTGACATGTACCTATTGTAGAGTGGTGGGGGAGGAATCTTGCACCTTTTTGACCAAGCTTGGATCAAAATAAGTGAGATATTTCACCACCGAATTGATCTCTAGGCTTTGTTATCCCCAAACCCTCAAAACGTCTTTGTGCTCAAGAGACCAAGATGCAAAAGTGATAATAATCTAGAATGAATGAGAGATGCACCCTCCTTTTTCTTTTATACCATGATCTAATTCTTTATTGAGTTAGTTGGCCACCTCTTGGGGTTAACTCCTTGCTTTCCCACACATGGTCTTTTCCTTTCTTCATTTTACCTTTTCTCCCCAAAGTCAGCTTAAAATTATAACATTGTGCTTAGGTAAGTACTTTGGGGTTTCTTGGTCCCCATGATTCATGAGACTATAGTCTAGTGGGGACAACAAGACTACTAAGTCTCTCACACCCTCTTTATCAAAAGGTGGGGGACATTACATCTAGTATCCACAATTTTCCCATATAGTATTAGTCTAAGTGCATTGGTTAGTAGTCAGGGTATATGAGTAGGTAGTATGATTATACCAATTGAAAATGGGAGAGTTCAATGTTAGTGTATTTGTAAGTGCAATGACCCAAACCTTGTAAGTTAGTGAGGACCAAGATGTTTTATATTATTACATAGTTCAACTAGAAATATGGTTACTATAATAGGGTTTATTTTGATGTAGCTATATGAATATTTAGAAAAAAAAAGGTGATGAAGACGTCGAGCAACACTCATTCACTTGTGATGTCATATGGAATGAAAGAGGTATTTCTATAGATACTTAGATGGTAGAATACCATACAACCTTGAGGGGAAGGGCCTTGTAGTGGTACATGAGTGATATGTATTGGATCATTATATTATTTGTCATCTATCTTAGTACTTTCTGGGTGGAAAAATTGGAGGAATCAACTTGCAGTGCCATTTTGGTGTTTGGTCCAAATTTGGAAATTTGGGTCCAAAAAAATGTTTGAAATATTTCGGAGCCATTTTGAGGCATCCAACGACACTTTTTATGGTCCAAACCTTGATGCATTATATATTATACACATTGATGCCTTTCCAACGGTGCAAGAATCGACTCAATCAGAGTTTGTATGTGAAAGTTATGCCTCCCACAAGTTGACATACCGTATTGATCACCATGGTGTGAGTGTATGCCACGCCAACCCCCATTACTTAAACATGTGTGGCTAGACATGTAATGGATTTTATAGAACACTCTAGAAGTTCCAAACTTGCTCATTAATTGAGGGTTGAAGAAGTCAATATCCTAACCCTAGATGGCCATTGGGCTATGTTAAATACTGTGCTACTAGGAGGAGAAGAGGTTCCATTCAATGTTGTTGTATTTTATTCTATACAAACAAGAACAAATGGGAGTGAGAAATTATAGATCATAATAGAGGAGGGTAATGTTTTGTAGTGTCATAACAAGCCATAGGTCCCAAGTAACTCCATAGAGAGTGCCTTCTCCTTTGTACTTAAATTATTTCTACCTTCTCTTATAAAAAATCAGTGAACAATGCTAATTCTAAGTCACCTTTTGAAACTTGCTTTGGATATTTTCCACCTTCACCCTTAGATGTTGTGTATGGAAAACAAGTAGGAGTGAGAGAGGACCTCATAAGAGATGCATTAAAGGCAGAAACATTTGTTGAGAAGATCAGGCAGATTCATTTGAAATTACAAGAGGCACTAAAGAAGTCACGTGAAAAGTACAATGCTAGACATGACCAATACATAACAAAGAGAACATTTAGAGTGGGAGATAGAGTATGGATACAACTGAATAAGGAAATACTACAGGGTCCTGGTAAGAAGATCAAGGCTCTACGATATGGTCCTTTTCAGGTATTAGAAAAGTTGGGAGACAATGCCTACAAACTTACTCTACCCCCATACATGCACATTTACTCAGTACTAAATGTGGAGAATCTCAAAATCTATGAGCCTTCCATGTTGGATCAGGAGGAGGAGCAAGTCCTCCCTTCCATAGAGGACTTAGCACTAGATGCTCAGACATAGTTGGTAGAGGAAATAGTTTTGTAGAAGAGGTCCAAAAATACAAGACAGGGGTACCATGACCTTTGGAAGATTGGGTTGAAAGGAAAACTTCCAGGAAAAACAAAGTGGTACTCCACGGAGAATGTAGAGGAAAAATTTCTTCACCTCATTCATTAAATATTTTGGGGACCAAAATCCTCTCTAAATGGGGAGGAATGATCTGAATTGGATCATTATATTATTTTTCATCTATCTCAGTACTTTCTGGGTGGAAAAATTGGAGGAATCCACTTGCAGGGTCATTTTGACAACTGGTCCAAATTTGTAAATTTGGGTCCAAAAAGCCATCTGAAAATTTTTGGAGCCATTTTGAGGCATCAAATGACACTTGTTTTGGTCCAAACATCACTATGGAGAAATATATATATATAACTCTGATGTTGAAGCCCTCCTTCAATCTTTTCTTATTTTAAAGAGATTTCTTGTTGCATATAAAGATTAGATCAGGTTATTGAAGAACCATTTTATTAAATAAATTTAAGTAATAAATTTATAGGGTTTTTTTCCCTAGGGTTTGTTTCCTAAGAATTCTCCTAATCCAAGATATTCAATATATATCTTTTAGCCAAAGAGGAGTATCACCCATAGATGATTTTAGGGGCTAAATTTTGCAATTGGGCTAATTTTCCATGGTTTTTCCCCAAAAAAGATTCGTTAATTTCCATTTTTTCTAAAAATGATTCGCCTAAATTCCATACAATAAAATTATTTTACCTTGAAAATTGCCAAAATTTTGTAGAAAATATACAAAATCCTTAGAAATTTGAATATTTTTACAAAACTATCGCCAAACATTTTATATTTTTCATTTTAAGGACTAGTAAGATTAGCCCATGTTTCTACATCTTAATCTAAATTTCCATCCTTAAAATCATCCATGGTATCACCTCTATAAAAACGCAGGGGGATTCATATCCTCGTAAGGTTGTCATTTCGGTCTATGACAAATTCAAACATCAACAATGAGTAGTTGGCTTAGGTTGAGGAATCTGTGGTAGGGAACATGGTTAAGGAGTGCTTGAAGGACTGGTTTTCTCATCCGGATCTCAAAAAATTCAATTGTCTTCCCTTTCTAGTTTTGTGCGATTTATGGATTGCAAGAAATGCATATATCTTCTGACAGAGAGGGTGAAAACCTTCCGAAATTTTGTTCATGTCTCTTCTTTATTTCTTTACTATAAAGAAAATGATATAGTTGTGGTCCCACAGGCAGTTGGAGAACTACAACTAGATAAAAACACCTACTAGATTTTTTTTATGGCGCTGGTAGTGTAGATTTTCGGGCTTGTGGATTAGGGGGGTATTATATTTTACATACTCTTATTACATTTCCTTTAAAGAAAATGCTTCTTTTGGAACAAACAAATAAGATGAATTGTTGGCACTAAGGACTTTATTACGCCTAGCGAAGGATAAAGGGGTTTAATATTTGAATATATTTTGGGATTCTTCCTTGGATATCAACTAGAAGATGGATAAGTAGTCTCTTCACAATATCCATTTACAAAACATCAATCACCTCCTGAAGGAACTTGTGGGAAATTTCAACTCATTCAAGATTTTCCATATTTTTAAAGAATAAAATAATTTTGATAGACATGTGGGAGACAGGTGAAAGTTATATGGAGAAAGTGAATATCGGATGAGGCAAGTGCTTTAATGCACATGAACAAAGATTTTTTTTTTTCCTTTTAGATTAATAAAAATGAGAATTTTTCATTGGAAGTAAAAAAATTCTTATGGTTAAAACATTTGAATGGTGCATTGAGTATGAGGGAGATGTGCAATTACTTTGGCGCTCAACATGGAGTTGAAACGTGGGGCACGTGCACACACACACACACACACACACACACACACACACACACACACATCTTAAGAACCAACATAGATCCATATTAACTCGAGATGTAGCATCCACCTAGAGGCATCAAATCCTTTGAGATGAAAACATTTCCTCCTCATGTTTTGTACTCTAAGAAAATTTTTGCATCTCGATGGAATTGATTTGTCTCGACACATGACAGATACAAAGTTAATATGGATCTACACTAGTGTGTGTGTGTGTGTGTGTACACACACACACACACACACACACACACACACACACAAAACTTGAGTGGGCCTAATGGTTAAGAACATGTGTTTCCTCCTCGAAGGTCACATGTTCAAATATAGACGAGATTTGATGAATTATGAATTGTAGTAAATTCATAGTAGTAGTATTATTTCATTGTAAACATTACATACGATATATGTTACAACCTATTCCATACTAGGTTGTAGAATGGGTGCCTCTCCATGTGTAATTAATTTGTGGTATTTTTTCTTAAATTTTCCTTTTTACATTAGAAATTTTAATTTTTTTAAAAATATTTTAATGTATAAGCATGTGCATTGCACATCTCTTCCATCCACACCAGGTTATTATTTAATTTTTTTTTTCTATATTAGTTAACTTATGCCACATGTCACCTTAACATTAAACATGTACATTACACATCTCCCTCACACTGGATGTAGAATTTGTTAGCACATAAACTTGCCAAAGTCTTTAGAGTCATGTTTCCTGCCTAGGTTTGTAATTTTGTCTGTCTTTCCTCCCTGTGCAGACCTGATTGTAATTTTTCCTCTCGGCTTGTGGTTTTCCTTCCATTTGTATTCATCCAGTTGATCAACCTGTTTTCCTTGTCAGACCGCCTGAAAGCCATTGACCATAAGAATTTATGTTTTCCCTAGGGTCGATGCATTTCTCCCTTTGCCTATGGCATTGATCCTCTTATTCTCCTCGAGCCTCCAGCCAATCACCTAGGTAATCATTCACATGCCGCAATCATGACCACCGAGCGCAACACTTGAAGTGGTTTGATGAAGATGCAAATCAAATGAGCGATCAAATTTAGTCTTCAACGAAGGAAAGTGAGCACATGAATCAGGAGTTCAAAATGTTGTAAAGTTGTTCAACAAGGATCATGAAGTGCCGATTCGCGAAAAAGTAAATCTGGGTCATCCAATTGTGAAGAGCCGAGGGCCATTGACCTGACATCGGTGATTTTCAAAGGATCAGGAATCGAGAGTTCGGGGTTCTTATCATAAAGGTGCATCCATAGCCTGAAGTCCCGAGACTCAAAATGCCGATGTGATCTGGGCCATCCGATCGAAGGAGACACATGGCACCCGATCTGAGGGATTGCAATTTCATGATTCAGAGGTTTGAGCATGAAGCACCTTGTGAAATCGTGAAACATGAAATTGTGACGCACCTATGAATTGGGCCCACGACCACAACCTGAGGTCGTATTGAAAAGCATGGCCATAGAGAAAGTAGGCGTCGATATAGCGACAGGCGACTGAAGATTTCGAGGAACCAATCGTGGCTGTCAGAATCAATGCAGATCCCACCATTGATCCAGATTGACCCTTTCGTGGATTAGGGCATCAGAACATTGTGAATCGAGGGGAGTGAGAACTTCCGATATGCGACCTCCCAAAATTCCATTTGTTTAAGCGCAAGGTCACAGCCCACGGTCGCGTAGGGCAATGAAAGGGATCCACGCAAAGAATCGAAGCACCCAAGTCGGCCACAAAGAAGGACTGCGTGGCCTTGAGCCACTAGAATTGACTCAAAGAAGTTGTGTGCTCACCTGGACATTCATGGGTGTCAAGCTCCACCCTGATCCCAATGCAATTAGTTAATGGAAGCAGGGGGAGGTAGTTGAAACCTCATTTCACCCCGTAAATGGAAAGCATGTGAGCGTTGGACATGGAGGCAAGCTGTCAGCCCAAGGCCTCTCTATCAATGAATTTCTCTACAAAGCCCATACTAATCTGAGATCACATATGATAGAAGAATATATGTGCATTCTAACAGGAGAAGAAGAAGACGCGAAGCCTTGAATACAGTGACCAGAGCACGCTTTTGCAGGGGGCGAGTTGCTTTGAGTATATATACTCAAATTTTATATTTTGTAAAGGTCAATTGTAGAGCAAAGCTCCCAAAATGTAAAGTTTTAATAAACTCTCTAGTTATCTGATTATGTATATGCATTTAAAACTTCTTGTTTAATGACAATCAACTTTCTTACTTCCTCTTGATTCCTTCTGACGCTGAAAGAGTTCATGGTTGAATGATTCACTTGAACTATTGTGACTGCATTATGATGAAAGTTTGATTACAATGTTGTTATAGTTCCTTTCAGTTTTTGTGAGATTCAAATTCAAAAAGTTCTTGTGTTTACATTGTTCCTCCTTGGGTTGCTGAAAGTTTTGATGTCCTTGGTAGACCTCTGCATTTTCTCACTAAAGTCTTTCTCCTACTAACCCTTACTACAACTTATTGTCTGAAAGTTAAACCAAGACCTCACCTGCTCGTGCATATCAGTCCAATTTTCCAAGTTAAAACAATATTTTCTTGAGACTGGGCCCATTTGACCCTTTTTTAACCAAATTTGTGACATAAAATCTGATGGGTATCAGGCTTACCTCTGCCGCAACCCAGGGGTGACTTCTGGTGCTAACAAAATTCACCTAGATTCTCAGACTGGAGCAAAAAGGATGATATTTTTAAACACACTCTCTCAACCAAGTTCTCCATGATTACAAAATTGTTAAGCTCCCTTCTATAACATAAAGTCCAAAAACTTGTCAACATCTCCAAATCCATCATACTTGGGTAGACTTCTCTTTTTTTATCCAATCTTTCTTAATTATCTCACATTGATGTGAATTCTAGATGATGTTTAATGGTTACATTTTTGCAAATTATTCGAAATCAATGTCAAAATCATATACACTCTTCCAACTTTCCATTCCATCCACAATGGAATTCATATATTCATCTCTAATACTTGTCATCCGAATACATATGTGATCCACCATAGATCCTTCAAGATAATATTCAACATGTTCAATATATCTTGGTCCCTATCATGGACCTAAGGGTTGCAACACCTTAGTCCCTTCAACAACAAAATTCACATTCTTATCATTCAACTTAATGGCATCATTGTGAAATTCCCACTCAATTCCTAATAATGTAGCTTATGATTTGTTCTCATCCATGAGTTTGATCACTTTGAATCAATGATGGTCTTAACTCATGCAAGATCAAGCTCCACATTTTCCAATCTTCCAATGGGGTAAAACTTATATTAGTTAGTCATATGTGAGTGAATGGGAGAGTATAGAAAACTTGGCTTCTCCATAATATCCCAAGTAAATATATTTACATATGATCCTAACACCAACATAACATCATTCACTTCACATTTTCATATTTTTGCATCAAGTTGAAACTCATGACATGTTCTTATTGTCATACTCTTTCCTACCTTACATGTGTGATTTTCTAGAATAGGAGCATTGATCATAGTGACATCCTCCTCTCCTCCTATTAATTGTTTCAAGAGAATGCACAACCTTTTAGGCAAATTGTCACTATCCATTATCTTAAAAAAAAATATTACCAAGTCATGTATTAACTCCATCATCCCTTCCTCCTCCTTGGGGAAAGTTCGAGTTCTCTAAAATTCATTTATACCCCTTGTCTCATGATCGATATTTGTGTCACATCAATGGTGCCATGGTGTACGATAGTATCTGTGCCAAATGAGTGCCAAATCTTGTCTTATATAACTTCTCTTCCTTATGACATTTAACCTCAATATATTAGGTCTCACTTTATTAGTCTAATTTGGCAGGTTATCTCCTACATCAATTCTTGTGCAAACTCCTCACTAAGTTACAACATTGATTCATGATGTAGTAGCATAGCCAATTAATCTATGTTCAAAATTTATAAGGTTGGAACGTCTTTTCCTATTTTCCTTAAATTCCAACTTCCTTATTAATTTAGGGAAATCCCATGTGGCATGCCCTAGATTTTGCAATGGCCACTTCTTAACCTCCTTGAATGAGAGCATTTTATTGAGAAATGCCCCATCTCATCATAGTTGAAACCTCTAATTTGGACTCAACCACCTCTATCTCTCCTTTAATCACCTTCTTTACCTCCAAACTACCAACATTGTTGTTAACTTCCACTCTAAAGGTAGTTCTTTCAAACATGTATGCCAAGGCTTGTAGGCCCTACAATTGTTTGAATTATGTGAGTTGGACTTCCAAAACTCACAGTGCATAGTGATTAGTGTACTTTTGTAGTTATCTAGTAAATCATAGTCCATAGGAGGGAAACCGTACTTCTTATCGATCACACAATATTCTCATGTTGGTGCAATGACAATGGGAATTGTGTAAGTTTAAGTGTGATGTCTTCACCCATTTGTGGGAAAGAATTACTGAAGTGTCGTGGCTCCCACCCTCCCTCACCTTTTCCTAGTTCTTGGATTCATTTATACAAGGTACACAATTGATGTTGTAACTTCACAAGCTAGGAATTATTTTGTAGGCCCATAATGGACTCAAGGCACATTTCGTGCTATAATTTTATCCATTTGAGTATACAATTTTGGTTGCCTCAAATGTGTCCTAGTATGAGGGAGGAGTCCACCTATAAACCACTCCTCCTATTGAGCATATTAGATCCTTGAATCTCTAGTCATATTTTCAAAAAGACTCTCCTAGCCTCTACTTGATGTATTCAAGCTCAACTATACTATGTTACATTATATTATTGTCTCTTCAAACTAAGATGAAACAATTTTTAACTTCTTGTAATGTTATTAATATCCATGGAGAAGTGATCTATTAATATTTCATGTACCACTACAAGGGCCTCCCAGTCAAGTTTGTATGGTGTTCCACCCTTTAAGTATCTATAGAATTACATCTTCTATTCCATATGGACTCCCAGGTGTTGCTCAACATATTCATCACCTTTTCTTTTTTTGTTTCTTTCTAAAAATACAAGTATCTACAACAAAAAAAACCGTGTTATAATAGCCATATTGGTAGCTCAACTATGTAATAATATAAAACATCTTGGTCCTCACTAACTTGCAAGGTCTAGCTCATTTCACTTGTAGATATGCTAACAATGATCACTAGGACACTCCCCCATTTTCAATTGGTATAATCAAACCACCAACTCATATACACCGACTACTAACCGATGCATTCAGACTACTACTAGTTGGGAAAATTGGGGATACTTGAACATGAAACAAAGGCTCAAGGTGTGGTGCGAGTACCATATTGGTTCCACTATGTTCTAGACTCACCATGTGAATTATTTTAGTCTCTCTTTACTAGAGATATCGATCTCTTCCACTGGTGTTGCATCCTATTTTGACTTGGTGCCAAGTTGGAAACATCCCCATTTTTTCATCTCCCATAGTAATCAACAAAAATAACTATACCCTGCAACAATTCTAAACAATAAATCTACGACCACACACATGCTTGTTGGTCTCTCCTATTTTACACATTTGAAATAGTAGATGTCTTTGTATAACCAAAAAAATATAAAAAATATGTGGGATACTTTTGGATGTTTCCTCTTCAAAAGAGTATTTTGGTTTAAGAGAAAAAAAAAATGTTGAAAATATAATGGTGTATACAATTTAATTCAAAAATTTGTTGGCTTCAAAAAACAAAAAATAATATATTTTTCCAAATAAAAAATGTGAAATGTACTACATTAAATGTGTAAATCATGCTCATATTATTTTATTTTATTTTTAAATTATATATTGAATATTGAATTAATTGTTGAGAACAAAAACCATTTGTTAACAATTCATGAAAAACTTCAACTTTTTTTTTTAACTAAAAAAGGAGGATCTTGTTTATATTACGATTGCATGTTTACAGAGTCTTGTTGTAATGCCAACTGTCCCACCTAAAAAAAGGAAACTGAGATAGCTAGCCTTATGATGCCACCTGTTTTCAAACAAACAAAAGTTTACCAGGTTGTTGTCCTGCTTGGAGGAAACCAGGACGTGCAACCATAATAGATTCAGTCCAGTCTCTAACATCCTACAGATAGCATTGTTATGATCTAAAGTTCTGGTTTGAAACAAGAGAAAATTACAAATTATGAACATTCACAGGACCTTTTAACCAGTCGTCTCGTCAGCGTCGCCCTTCTTTCGCCATCCTGTTGGAATCGCATAGGCTTGCACACACGTAGGGAACTGTTAGCGTGGGGATGCTCTGGAGTGTGCTGCGTACATCATGTCGAGGCGATGTCCGATTTGAATGGCTTTGAAGATTTGGTTGTCCACCATGCTTTGAGTTTCAAAGAGTAGTTCGAGATAGCCCGGATTGATGTGTGGAGGCTGGTCCTCCCATTCCTTCTGAACAGTGGAGAGGAGAGTTGGCCCTTGAGCATGAGTCCCCTCCATTTCTGAATTTTCTCTGCTGAGTTGGCGTGCTGGCTAGTTATTCTGCTGAGTCGCTGCCCTTGGAGGTGCTCCTCTTGTTGGGTTAGCCTTCTCGTCTGTGCTATCCGACAATTCTTCCTTGACATAGCAAATTGTGAAGTCCTCTGTCGGTTCATCTTCCCTGTGACTGTGTGAGGTTCCTGGAGCTGGAGGCTTGGTCTCGTTCCCAAAAACAGTGGGGGGATTCCAATTGTCCGGAACGGTGAAAAGGAGATGTTCTGGATAATCTTGGATAGGTTCATCCGGAGCAGTCTCGTCCATGTACGCAATGGGAGGCATTCCAGGTCTCCCATGTTTCCTGGTTTTCTGAGAAAATGCCAACGCTCGTTTAAATTTCTTCTGCCGCTTCCTGTGAGAGTTGTAGGCATACCACGCCGCGCCTCTGCGAGGTCATCCTCGTGTTCTTTGCATGTGGAGGAGCCGAGCTATGGTCGAGATATTGACGGGAAGGTTGTTCATGCTCCAACACTCCACAGGTCGAATTTGCTAATGCATCGCATAACCATCTAGGCAACTGATAAGGGTGAGAGTGATTGTGACAGCTTCGACCATTAAGGCTAAGTGCTTAATGCTTTGGTGTGTCATTCTCTTCACGCGCTTGAGAGGACTCGTCAACTGGTTATGGCTACACGGGCGCCCTCCCATCTTTAATGGTGAGGAGATGGGAGGTGATGACCATTATTTATGGCGCTGCCCAACTTGTTGCCACTTGTTCTGCCTATTCGACGTGGCACCCCATCCGGGGGGAAAAACTTCAACTTACAAACTATGCAAAATGTCAATTTTAAAAATATAAGAATTTTATGATTATTAAAAAATACACATTAATTCTTATCTTTTAAATTATCATGATAATAATTTAATGTTAAAATCCAATTCATCTATTCGTTAAAAATATAATTGTTATTATAATTTCAAAAATTATAAATAATTCTTATTCAACCGTTACATTGAATTTTGTGATTATTAAAAAATACAAATTGATTCTTATCTTTTAAATTATCATGATAATAAATTTATTGTTAAAATATAATTGTTCATAGTTGTATGGGAAGTACTTTCTCTATTTTTCTAACATCTCTGAACTTTTTTTCAACATTTAGCTTGGGAAGTGTTATGAAAGGTGGTCAATTGGTTAGGAAGTGTTTTGGGAACTTGGGAGATTTTTGGGAGCTTCAACATCAAGGTAATGGAAGCTTAAGAACAAGTTTTCCAAATAAAAAACTTTAAATTAAAATGATATTAAATTAAAATATAAATATTTACAAATGCAAAATTTATTACAAATATTTTCATTATATTTATTTAAAATATCACTATAAAACAAATACTAAACTACACTAAATATTATTTTAAAAATGATTGAAGTAAAAAAACTTAATGCTATTCATTTTATACATTTTATAGTTGTGGATATGAAAAACTTTTAATGCTTGCATGTTTTCTTTCAAGCCCAGAATAAACATGAAAGTCCAATAAATCAATACCCTATCTATGACAAGCATTTGCTCCAGTTTGTTGTTTCTATCAACCAACAATATCATTGTTTTTTATTGTATTTTCATGTTACAAGAGTAGTGATAAGAATAATGCTTCAAATTTACAAAGATGTTTGAAGTTTATATATGTAAAATTTAATTTTAAAAAGATGTTAAAAATTTATATATGTATTTTCAATTTTGTTTCTCATTTTCTAATAGAAAATGGGGCATCTTGACCATTTTATCTATTTTATCTCACATTTCTGTATACTATGTGTGGAAGAAAAGTACTGTATGAAAAAACATGAGAAAAGAATTGTAGAGAATGTTTATCCAAAAGGGTAGCTGCTACTGTTTGTATTTATAGAGGTCGTCTGGGGTTGCAGGGCTTTAGAGAATGTATGCAAAATTGGAAAGGTTGACTAAACTCCCATCCAAGTTTGACCGTGGGCTCCCTTTGTTCCTAGATATAATTAGGAAAACGTGTTGAATGTGTGAAAATTGGAAGAGAATGGAGTCACGAAGTAGGATTCTTTTTCTCACGTATCTCCCACTTATTCTTTGAGTTAAAAATAAGTGGTTTGTTAAATGAAGTGGAGTTAAAAATCGATAGGTTATTTGATAATAACCATGAGGGCATATTTAACAAGGCCGAGCTAAGGACTCTTTCAAAATTGGAAGCACATAGATAAAAAAATCCGAAGGGACAAACAAGTTGACTGGGGATGAAAAGCAAAGTGATGTGGCTTGCTTAAGGCAATGAGAATACCTCCTTTTTTCAATAATTTTTCCAATCAGAGGAAAAGTCAAAATACGATCTAGGAATTCACATATTCGGATGGTAGTACAACTAGAGGATTTAAAGAGATTGTGGACATGTATGTTCGCTATTTCTTGTGGCTTTATAAGGAACCAGATGCAATTTAGGTTTGTACTTACTTTCCATGAATGGTTTATGAAGAAGACAATGTGAGGTTATTCTAGTCAGTGACTCTAGAAGAACTTTAGGGGGTTATGACTCTATTTCAAAAGGACAAGACTTTGAGGTCGGATGGATGGATGATCTAATTCTTTTTGGGTTTTTTCAAACTGTTGGGGATTTACTTGTTACGAGTGGTGGAGGAAGTTTGTATTTATGGAAATTTTTTACCTTGTTTTAATTATACTTTTTTTTTAATTAATCCCTAAGGAAGACAAGCTGAGAAATTTTGGGGATTATTGCTTGATTTCTTTATGTAAATGTATTTACAAAATATTCGCTAAAATATTGGTTGTCTGTTTGAAGCCTTTGTTGTCTGAGGCTATTTCTCTTGAGAAATTTGGATTTTTGGAAGGTAGGAAAATTATTGATGATGTTATGGTAGCATAAGAATTTTTTCACCGTATTAATGTGTTGAAGAAGTCAACGATGATAATAAAGTTGGATCTCTCTAAGGCATATGATTTCACTTGTTGGATATACCTCCGTGTATTGATGATACACATCGGGTTTAGTCTAAATATGGTCAATTGGATAATGGGATGCATTACCTCAACCTCCTTTTGGTTATGATAAATGGTTCTGCATCTCATTTTTTCTCGGCTTCAAGGGGACTCCATCAAGGGTGCCCACTTTCCTCTTATCTCTTTTTATTGGTTGCAGGGGGCCTTAGCAGAATACTATTGTAAGAAAGAGCTTGTAGGAAGATACATGGGATTGGATTCATGGTTGGGGAGAATGTTACCCATATGTTTTTCATGGATGATGTACTTATTTCTACGAATGGTTCTCTTCTAGAAGGTTGAGCACTAGAAGATGTCCTTTAACTCTTTTGTAAGGCCATGGGCATGCTATACAATGTGGATAAATCATTCCTATACTTGTATGGCATGGAAGATGAAGTACAATAGGTGTTATAGATGCAGTTTTTGTATCGGGTTCAGATCCTAAATGAAGGTATAAAATATCTTGTATTTCTTCTAAATCCAAATGGATATAGGAAGAGAGGTTAGTTCTAGTTGGTTGTGTGTGTTGAAAATTGGATCAGTTGTTGGTGTCTTCGTTGGTTGTCCTAGGATGGCTGACTTAACTTGGTTAAATCCATATTAGAATCCATGCCGATTTATTGTATTTCTCTGGCACACATACCGTAAGGTATTTTGGAGAAGATAAGGAAATTGTGCTACAATATTTTTTGGCGTGGTAAGGAGTATAAAGGGATCCACTGGATGAATTGGCAATCTCTTTCTAATCCCAAAGGTGAGGGAGGATGGGGTGTTAAATATTTACATTCCTTAGGAAAATCGTTGCTGGAATTTTTTTTGTGGAACCTTTTAACGAATAACAATTTATGGAAATCAATTATCTTTTACAAATACATAACACCCGATTTTGTTGTAGATTGGATCAAGAGAGAGAATAAAATTTATAAAGGAGGTTTGATACATTGGAAAGCCTTGGTGTCAGCCTTCCCAGTGGTAGGTAGCCTTGTTTCCTGGAACATTGGTGATGGAAATATGGTGAAGATAGGGGAAGACACTATTGTCAAATGTGGAAGAGAGATTTTACTCTCGTATGAATTGAAGCTTCTATTATTGTTGGCGTGCAATGGGAAAACCCAGGGTTAAAAATCAATTCATTAACAAATCCCAAGATACTGGCCCTTTCAACATCACCCAAAAGTAGGTGAAGTCTTTCCCAAAGTACCTATGGGGAATACAAGAATCATGCTTCTACAGTCATTGGGGAATATGAGACATTCATTTTTTACAGTTTACTTAACATTCATTCATATATTATGTGCGCAAACCATAATATTTGACAAAATCATCCTACTTAACCATTCAACCTATGCACGAAACCATTAGATACATATTCATACTAATCATTAATCACCCATTCTATGTGTGCAATGAACAGAAAGCAAAACACATCATAACAACATACTACACATTGTTATCCCACAATATGTACTTGCCCAAAGCCCAAGGCAAGTGGGACAAGATTGGCATAACACGGGGGATAATCCTATCACTATCACCTCAATAGGATACCCCTTTATTTTTAGGAGAAGGATAAATCCACTCCAAGGGAGACGTCCCGAGACCTAGTGGTTTGATGAAGGGAAAAGGATAAGGTAAACCACCCCTCTCTCTAGGTCACTCAAATCAGATTTATGTTATTAAGTTATGTCTTGAGGGATGAATCAAAGGTTAAAAAGAAGTGCACCTACCCTTAACCAACACAACTAGTAGATAATATAGCAGTTTATGAGCAACAATGATATCAATGCTTTAGCAAGACAATGAACTTGTAATGAATTTTTCTAGTAAACAAATGTATGCAACAAAATGACTAGTGTATAACAGTGTTTAATATAGTGATATCAACTACAATATTTATAGAAAATGCACTTGATTAGACAATATAACAAGATATTTATAACTTCAAATGATAGTACTTTGTCAGATGCAAGTTATAGAGATGTCTTAACCGGTAAATAAAATTTAATAAGTTGTCAAAGATGGTTGTAACAATGATAATAATAACAACAAGTTAGCAAATTCTAAACTAGATTAGTAAGTTAGGTCAAGTTAGTAGGGTAGCAAGTGAAAGTTGAGTTTACGTTGATAGTTTGTCAAGGAGATTGTCGTAACAACAAGATTTACTATCACTGTCACCTCAATACAATATCTTCCTGATGGACTAAAGCGCTGGGTAGGCTAAGGTTATGTCAAGAAATACCCCCCTCTCACTGGTCACCAAATTCAACAAAGTTTATGTCCAAGAAATTGAGGCAAAGAAGTGTAATTCGTGTACCTTCTCGGAACAAGAACAACAAAGCATATATATGGAAATTTCATGTACAAAAATGATTGTAAAGCCCCCAAAAATGATAAACAATGCAATTATATGATGGATGAAGAGAAATTACAGTTAGATGACGATTTATAACAGCCAAAAGTAAATTGTAGCATCCACAACAATTAGTGCTTAGAATTGCTAGAAAAGATAGTGAAAATTGAGCATATATCAAGTAGATTCCTTAGCAATTGTCACAAGAAAGTTATGAGACTATAGAAAACATTTATAAAAACAACAAGAAAGTTATAGATCTAGGCTAAGTTAGTGTTAGTCTTAGTTAGCATAGGCTTGAGAGAATAAGGTTTGAGTGTTTGATCAATCTTCCAACAAGAGAGAAGTGAGAACTAGTGCCTTTTAGGGTTTATGGAGTCAATTATATCAACACAATAACTTGGATAAATAAAAATGATTGTACTTGTCTAAGAGATGAAAAAGTGGAAGCTTGAGGAGTAGCAACTTAAGTCCTCAAGTACCAAGCCCTTAAGAGAAGGTTCAACTAGGGTGTAGTCACTTATAGGTCCTATCAATTTCTCCTATCCTTAGACTCTTGAAATATATTTAATGCGATAAGAAGTAGATGGAGATTATAAAGTGATAACACTTTAGGGCTCTAGCAGTTTGTCTAGACAAGATCTTCTTAGGCAATATTAGCAAAACAAAGAGAAAGAAAGTATCACCTTATGTTTCTTACTCCTAGGTTTTTTAAGCAATCAATTTCATAATCTTAAATATGAACAACTAAACATACCATAAACATTTATCATAAAATGAAAATTGCAGATTTACTTACTTCACCAAGAATAATCAAGCATAAAAGCCCTAGATTTGCCGAAATTCCACCAAGAAATGATCCAAAATGCATCCAAACAAGTCTCCAAGAAAGTGTGCCTCAAAATTTCATTCAAGTACCCCAAAAAGGGCGCCAATTTCAGTCCCCCTCTTGTGAGAGGTGAGTTATGATAAAAAAATGAAATTAGCCAGCCATATTTATATGGGAAATCCTGGCTAATTTTCCCAAAAGTTGTGTCTTTTCACAAAACAAAGCCTACATGTCAACTTGGCTCTTAAAATTTAAAATTAAATTATTTTTCACAAAAATAAAACCATAAAGAGGGTGACGTCATCCTTCCTAGGGTGACATTAGGCCTCCTCCATGAGATGTTGAGGTCATATAGAAAAATGTTGGGCCTACAAAGGCCCTCCTACATGCCACACATTCAAAAACTGTTGCACAACATCTCTCAATGTCAAACCCTAGCCCTGGGTGACGTCATGGGGCTACTAGGGTGACGTCCAAGGTCTCCAAAGCCAACATCCAAGTAAGGAAGGGTGGCGCCTCATCGTCTAGGCCTACCAAGGTGCCTCCAAACAAAACATCCTCTTCCTTCATTGTGTTAAGTGGTCGTCACTGTCTTTCCCCAAGCCTGACCTCTTTGCATCCATCCTTGGGCTTCAAGCCCTCATGAAGGTCTGAACTGATTATCTCCTCATGAATACATGTCCATTGGGTAAAGTCCTGCAAAGAAAACAAGTATGCCCTCCAAGGGTCCATAATTCACAAATATCACGGCAAGTAAATCACATCTAACAATCAAAGCACCCGAACATGTGCATCAAACCACCCTAACCTAAACAAATGCTCAAAGACATTATACAACTTACCAAATTTAGGTTTGGAAAGGGTCTCAAGATGTCCTATTGGGTCAATAACCCCTAGGTTTAGGTTGTTTCCTAGGTGGAACCAATCCTAGTCATGTGTGCATTGATATGATGTGGGGTAAACTCTTGGACATGTGGTTCATGATATACAAGGATTTGTATTGTCTTACATATGGGTGCCTTTGTAGAGGGTGAGCGGTCCTTTGTCCATGATGCAAATCTTTCCAAGCCCACTTATTTCCATTTTCTTAATCCCTTTTATTCTTTTATGTTTCAAGGAACCAGGTGGAGGCCACTGTCCTTGCTTGGTGTCTAGGTATGACAATGTCATTCACAAATACTTTGCAGAAATGAGAAGTTTGGATCTTCATGAGACCCCCTTTCCCTCATTCATGAAACTAAGAGTCACTACCCTATTTTGGTGACCATATGATGGTAATTTCATACCGCTAATCACCCATGATCATGATAGGTTGGCTTGTGATGAGACCTCTTATCCCCCAACTAACACATTGAGTGACTATTTTTCCAGGTCCTCTATTTATTTTGGATAAGCGTTTCACTGCTTTGTTGGGGATCCTTGGGCGAAGCATATCAAAGGTGAATGATAGGATTTTTTCTTTTCCTTGCTAATTTTACCCTCTGTACCTTCATCCCCTTCTTCCCATGAGGTAAGGTACAATCCCTTATTGGTTCACTACACTCGAAGATCCCAAAAGGCTAGGAATATGGAGGGAAAGAAGTATGGAGAGTGACAAGTATGGTAGGTAATAAGCAGTGAATTTTCAAGGAACCACCCAGTAGAAACCTATTCTCGAGGGCAACCAACTTACTAGGACACAATGACACACCCCTTAGGTTTGAATAAGGCAAAGAGCATAGATTCCAAGAAAATGTTCTGAAATAAAGAAATATCATTTGCAATATGTTCAAATTATTTAAATATCATAGTATTATGTACCATGATACCTGGACTCATTACCTCATGGAGAAAGACCCACTGCCTTGTAGGAACTAGGCCAATGTGGTGGATGTTGTTGTTGGTGATGTGTAGGATGCATCAATGAAAAGAAGGTCCCATCCAGGGCTATTCTCTATCCATCTGGCTCTTGACACTCCATGTATACAACCCGTGGGCCTCGAGACATGATCTCCTTAGTTACGCCTAGGTTAGAGGGTAACACACATCATAACACAAGGATTTAATGTGGTTCACCCAAAATTGGGCTATGTCCACAGAGTTTGGCTTCTTATGTTATTCATTCATGGTCTTCCTTGCAATGGGTGTGCATTGCGCTCATATAATGATTTTCAATAAAAACCTAAACCTACCCAAGTCATTCTATGTTGTAGTGCACACATACCTCTCGACTGATATTCAACTAAGTTGTTACTCATTGCTCAAAAACCAACTCAACTCACTAAGAATTCTTCTCCAAAAACTCTCACTAATCAACTCACTAACTCACTCCCTTCTACCCAAAAAACCATTACATATTTATAGTTCTACAATAGGGATTAACCCATTGCAATGTGAACAAATGTCTCAAAAATCCTAACTAACTTCCATCTTTTGCATGCTCGCTTCTGAAAATACGTTAACTGTCTTATGTGCATGCTTCTCGTTTGTTGACTTGTCGCGCGATTGACTCCTACATGATTCTAAAAACTTACCCAAATTTTCATGCTCCAACAGCCCCCCAACACTAACCTGTGGCTCATCCCGAGCCACTTTATGCCCACTTCCATGTCATGAGGAACTTCTGAAATGTTTCTTTAGCAGTGTCGACCTTTTCTTTAAGTTGTGTTTCTTGCTACAAAATTTCCTCTACTAGCTCTACTGTATTTTTTGTCTTCAACTTCCCTTCATTCTCTTGTGTTGCATGTCTTGCAACACCTTGCACAACTACAAATTCTTCTTCGATTCTAAATGCTTCCTCCTGCAATGCTTCTATATTTTGTGTGCGATCCTGTTGTTGTGCCCTCATTTGGTTCATCTCTGAGTATACTTTCTGATTTTTTTCCAATGTGGTTGATTGTCCCAGGAATAGGAACAATTATTTACTATACCCTTGGTCTCCTACTTTACTTGTTAACCCAACGCTCGTACAAAATTAAGACATGTTATGCACTGTATGTGCAATATGAAATTGTCTATAGTAGAGGGTTGAAAATGATCAAAGGCTAGAAATGTGCAGGAAATCAAATGACATAAAGCAGTTATGAACTAATTGCTTTGAAGGAAACACACCAATTTGAAAGTACAACTAATCTAAAGTGCATGAAAATAACTTATTCTACTGCATCAAATATTACTGAATCATGAGAGTTAAACTGAATCAAAAGATGAATCTAATATGAAATTATGACAAAGAACTGTGGTAGAAGTAAAAGATGTAAATTATGACAGAAAATTGTAATGGAAATGAAACTACACTAATGCATGAACAAACAATCTAACCCCTTGATCATTATCAATATACTTGTTTTTTTATTGTTTGTTAATGTTTTCAGGAAAATAAGATTAAACTAAGTCAAAATCTGAAGCTAAAACAGACCTATAAGAGATTTCTATAGGAACTGTGCATTTCTACAAGATCTCCATAGTTTCTACAGGATACTCCAAAGGAAGAAAAATGAAGTCTAAAAAGATAGTGCAAGTCTTTAAAAGCATTGAAAAAGTTAGACTATAAAATAAATGAAGTGAATCTATAGTTCTTATCCTTGAGAGGCACCTAGGAGTGCTCCAAAAGGTTATTGGACATTTCTACAGGTTGCTGCAACAACTGACCAATTAGTTGAAATCTTAACATAAATGGAAATTTATCATGCAAAGTAAATCTAACTTTAATAGATAATGAAACACTATGTAATCACTAACTAATATGCATGAAAACTACATAAATAGTAAAAAGGGTCCTTGAGCCCTCTTGGATGGGCCCTACCCAAGAAGCACAAGGAACCTAAAAGAAACTTTAATGGACTGAAGGAAAAACCATTTTATTTCATAAATATCAGCAGTACATCAGGAACATCAAAGTTATTAGTCTTCAACAAAAAGTCTTGCAGAACATCTTCATACAATGCTTCTCCAAAAATTTGCTATCCTCTCTATTAGACTAGAGGCCTATATATAAATAGAGTGTTCAACCTCCCTTCCTAAATCAAGGAGAGTGATGAGTAAACGAGGGATCTCAACCCTTTACATCTATATTTTCAAACTGTTGTTGATAAGAAGTGGTCATAAATGCACAAGGAGTGCTCTTGGAGGTAGGTGTAGACAATTTCCCTTGATCTTTGGCTGGCAACTCACTCGAGGAGACAAATCCCATGTTTCTAGGATGTTGGTGCCCTTGACTCCTATAGTTCGACTTGGTTGGTGGAACACATGTATTTTTCCAAAAACATTAGTGAAAAAAGGTATATTATACATAAAAGTCCACCTCAATCATACATTCATTAAGAAACATACAAAATACCCATGACTAGCTATTAAATATGGTCAAAAGCAAACATTAAGTCATTTTGAGGTGGAAAAATATGTCAAAGATGAGCCTTTAGAATGTACAATAATGAGGTTGATCAACGGTCACCATCTCTACTGGTGGAAATGTGGGTATTATTTTCTTAAAATTTTTGCACCTTGTCCTGTGTCGTTTGCAACTTCTTCCCAAGTTCCTGCAATTCTGCATCTTTCGTCAAGTGTGTCCAAACTCTTGTGATTTCTACATACATATTTTCGCATTTTTCTTCTAGATTCTTGATATTCTCTATAGTTGTTGTCATCATTTTCTCTCTTTTATCCCTTTGCTCCCTTTCGTCTGGTGGGGTACTTGGTGTTTAGCGTGCCTCTAAATCAATAATCTTTGTTCGGAAGCCATGAACGGCTTCGTAGATCTTCATAATTTTTTGTTCTAAGGGGGTGTCTGCTAATGCAGATACTTCTGGAATCTAATTGTATACCCCCTGTACCATTTGTTGCAATCTCTTTGTCCTCTGCGCAACCCCGTATTTCTCCATCTTCAGTTGATCACATTCTACTTGTAACACATCCTTATCTGCAACGACCTTTGTCAACTCCATTGATATTGAAACTGCATACACTTGAATTTCCTCTTTCAGACTTTTCTACAACCCATATAACACTTCTATAGGCAGTTGAGATAACACCAAGTCAATGTGACTAAGTGTCTTTGCTTGTTCTGTCAACTATGTTGTGGGGAACTCTAATGCCCCCACTACTATTTTCATTACCTGACTCTCTCCTGATGTTGTCACTAAGTGGGATGTCATCGGGTTCACCTATGTCGTTGGTGCAATATTCTTTATCTGTTCATGTTCTCCTGGGTTGACTATTGCTAGTCTTGTGGTTTCCAAAATTTGTCGCAACACGACAATTTGCACTTTCACATCCAAATCCATTTCTTCTTGATTTTGTGTTGCATGATCAAAATATTCATCAGTAGCTTCCTTTACCTTATCTGTGATCCTCTCTAAATCATCCTCTAATAGGGCCTAGGTGGCCATTGGCTTAACTACATTCCTCTTCGTGTTTTGTGGAACTAATTTTTCCATTTCCTGCTCCTTCTATTTCTTCTCTGTGCGCGGTGTTGTTTTCTGTGTTGTTCATGCGTTATTTCCTTCATGTCATTATTCTTCATCATTAGATCCCATCTCTTCTTTTTCGGGTTTTTGTGCTCTATTTCTAGGATATTCCACTCAACTTCCCAATCTTCCATGATGTGGCCCATCTCGGCTTATATTACAAACCTTATTGAAAACTTCTATTGTGACATTTTCCCGAGGGTGATATGGGGTGCTCTTCTGATGATGGATATGAAACTCCTATGTCAATGTTGCAATCATCTTATTTAAAAAGTGAGTTCCCTAATCACTCATAAGTACTCTTGGGAATCCAAACCTTGTCACCACATTTTCAAACAAAAATTGTGCAACTGTCTCCACGTTGCAGTCTCTGACTGGTTCTACCTCAACCCATATAGTTAAATAGTCTATCACATTGATGATGTACCTGGCTCCCAACCTATTAGCTAGTGGATTATTCGTCCCAACAAAGTCCACTTCCCTTTTATCAAAATATTTTAATGTTTTTTCTGAGGTAATGTCTCACGAGAAACATCCAAGTACTTCCCCACTTCATGGATTGTAAAAGGGGTAAACTTCCATCCCTGATTATGTTCGGGCCTAACCCCAAGGGGGAACAAGAGATTCAAACACATGACCTCCTCCGTTGGGATTAGTTTCATGTTTAGCTCAGAGCCACTTGAGCGAACCCTTTGGGCTTCAAAATCTTGTAATGTTACTTGTTGTACTAAGGGAATGTCATCTCTCCTAGAAGGATTTACAAGTCTCTCACAAACATCACAACTCTGACAAAATGCCTTGGCATCTTTATGTAGGGTAGGCCACCACAATCCTGTGCACAAAATATTCTGAGTTGTTTTTTTTCCTGCGTAGTGTCCTCCAGAAACTCCTTCATGTTCCTTTGATAAGATCATATGCCTTTCATGCTCCAATACATAGCATCACAAAATAATGTGTGTGCCTAACTTGTATAGATTTCCTGTTATTAGCTGGTAGTCTGTTGCCTTCACTACTAGTTGGTTCTTCTTTGCAACTATGAAGTATGATGGGGCTATTCATGTATTCAAAGACTTAACCATGTCTACAAAATAGTCATTAATCATCTGAATTGCAAATAGGTGTGCACCTAGTAAACTACCATCCAATTTTACTGCATCTTCACCTAATAATATGCATGATAAGTGATCCAGTCTTGAGTTGAATTTATATGGTTTCATGACCACCTCAAAATCATATTCCTGGAATAACAGTATCCATATTCATATTCTTTCCCCCAATAGTGGTTTGTTGATTAGGTACCTCAGTGAATAATGGTATGTATACATCTTAAAGTGAGATCCAATCATGTAATGTCTTAACTTTTACAAAGCGTACAACATTTCCAAACCTTCTCGTTCTGTCATAGTATATTTCTATTCTATAGAGGATAAATTCATACTTGTAAATGAAATATTATGGTCTAACTCTCCTTCACTTGGCTGAGCCAAAACTGCTCCTAATGCTATAAACAGTGCATCCACATGAACATGAATTCCTTGCTCCAGTAAGGAAAAACTAGGATCGATGTGGTCACCATATTTTGTTTCAGTGTATCCAAAATCTTATGGCATTCGTCATTCCACTGATACTTAACTTCCTTCTTTAGCAACTTCTTCATAGGGGTTGTGATCTGCACATATCCTTTGATGAACTTTGTATTATCATGTATGATCCAATGTGGATTTCAATTGTCACATTGAAGTTGGTGGTGAGAAGTTAACAATCACTGATATCTTTGTAGGGTCAACTAACAATCCATGTTTACACACCACGTGGCCTAACAATATTCCAAAAGGCACACAAAAAATGCATTTCTTCAAATTCAATGCAAGCTAGTACTGCCTACACCTATCCAACATTACGCACAAAGTTTCAACAAGATAACTATTGTTGATTCATCTAAGTACACTTCTAAGAACTTACGAATGAAGTCTTTGAAAACTGCAACAACTACTCTAGAAATTATTATTGGTGCATTCTTCAAATAAAACCACATAATTGTGTACTGGTAACAACCCCAATGTGTTGCAAAGGTGGTCATATATATGTCTTCTTCGATAATATTGATCTGGTGGTATCCTGAGAATCCATCCATGAAAGTGTAATCCTCCTCGCCTCTTATATTTTCCAGCACTTCATCTATAAATGGTGCATGAAATGGGTCGTGTAAACACACATCATTCAAATTTCTCATATCTACACATATCCTGATTCCTCCTATTTTCTTGTCTTGAACCATCATTAGGTTGATCCATTCTAATTCTTCAACAGCTTCTATAATTCCAGCTTCTAACATTCTGTCTATCTTTTCTTTTACCTTCTTCTTGTACATCAAGTTCATTCTATATGGTCTCTGAATCACAGATTTGGCATCTAGTTTTAGCAGAATATTCATCTCTCCTATCTCTCCCACAATTCCTTTAATCTTTGAGAACGTAGTTGGAAATAGATCCCAATACTCACGTAGCAAGTCGACAATCTTCTCGACTGTCTCGTCACTCTAGTAGTCTCCCATGTTGGCAAACTTAGGATTTTCTTCTATACCATTGTTCACTTTCCGTGTTCTCAAAGGATTTGCATATATAGTTGACTCAAGCTTTGGTCCTTCTATTTCACGTTACCCTTTAGTTTCTGGTATCTATAAATTCCTTGGGTATTCATCCTCCTAGTCTTCTTCATCAACATTATAACAGTGAAAGACCTCTTTAAATGTTTTAGTAACTCTAGGTGTATCGTACATCGAGCCTTTTGTTGCAAAAATATTATTTTTGATAATCTGCAAGGTTGATTCAATTAACGAAATATTATTTTCAAAACTGAACGTTACTTTGAATTTCCTGGTCAACTCTTCCCGATCTCCTGTGCCTCTGCGCACTTCTAGTTCTATGTACAAATTCTTTGGATTAGTTTCCAGAGTATGCACAAATTAATGCGTCCATTCTTGTTGAGGTACCGATCTCCACGTCGTGGTGCACTTCGTAATATGGTCTGACGGGAAACTTAATCCATCATGATTTGGAATGATACTTTCATTCTCTGTTTTGAATCTGACTTGTAATAACCTTTTGCATTTCTTACAATCTCTTATTCCATCCTTGTGTACAACCCACCATTGTGTAGGGGTTTCTTTCAACGCAACATCCAAAGATAGTAGTTTCTTTTGATCTGATATTTGCAATTCAAACTCTCTTATAAAAGAAACTACATTAGTTAGTCCATCATACCTTGGACGTTCACATATCTCAGTTCCAATCCATTGTAACACATGGGTAATCCTAACACATTTCCTTGTAGACACCTCATGCAATCTTTGCTTCCAATTCTCTAGAGCTTCTTCTAATTTTGACGCGCATGAACAAATACTTCTCGAACTAAGTACATATTTAGTTGTAGGATTCACATAATAATCCGTCTGCGTAGTCATATTATATAGAGTGTCAAGTTATTTTCTCTTTGCTATATCTACATAACTCTTTCCTTCCATAGGATCTAACGACGCAGTAACCTTTAGGTCTTCTACTTCGAATATCATCTATCCTTTCTTTAGATAAATGATAGTCTGATTATCAAATGCCAAATCAAGTCCCAATAGTACTGGATAAGGTGTAATTTTGTGTAGTTCTGTCTACTATTTTGATCACTTCAAAGTATGCTACACTACACACTCCATCAATATTGACACTTACCCCTATTAACCTTCCAATTGGAACAATATTATGTTGATTCGCTCATCTCAACTGGATAGGAGACCAAATCGGCTTCAGTTGGCCCATCATCTCCCAATTATGTCTTGGGATAACATTCACATCAGACCCCAAATCCATAATTATATTGTCCATGCCGTAATTTCCTATCTACGCATTGAGTTGGAACTCCCTATTTGTTCTCTTCTTCTTGTGCACCTAATTAACTGCTCTGTGTGCAACATGCATCTCTTTTTCTTGGGAACAATGGTCAATCATTCCATGCAGACTACTCAAAGTAGATTCATCTTTCATTAATTCCAAACAAATTCTTAAGAAACTTTTCAAAGTGATTACCTTTTCAACTTTCTTTTATAAATGGTCATAGAATAGAGGCATATCAAACACCGATGGTCTATCATGCAAGGGTGGCACATTCGAAGTTGATGTCATATAGACTGCTCCAATCAATTATTTTCTTTCTTGCTGGTAGGTCAATTTCTCTTTCCTTGGATCAAACAACGATACTGGCTCCACTTCTTTCCTTACACACTAGTGAATTCTATTCCCTTGATCTATCACATCCGCTTTGGTTCTCATCCCTCTATGTGTAACTACTGCTATCTTAGGTTGTTCATCGAGTTCTTTTGTTGCTATCATATGTACATTTGATTTCCTATTTTCTTTCCATTTTGCTATCAAATGTGGACAATCCTCTGTCACATGGTCTAGTAATATGCAATACATACATGTCGTGCATGGATTTGGGAAATTGTACATTAAATGTCCAAGATGATTACAATAATAACATATGATATGTACTCTTCCTCGACCAAAGCCTCCCCTTCCTCAGCCTTTGAATCCTCCTCTTCCTCCTTGAGTATAACCTCCTTTGGGAGCATTAAACCGTATGACTCTCACTTATGTTTCTTCACCTTGGACTCTATAAGCATCTGCAATTCACTCTTTGATCAAGTCAAATGTGTGACAATACTTCTTGTCATGTCCTATTGACTTAAAAAAATTGCAAAATAGGTTCCTTGTAGTGCTCTGAAATTTCTGCATGAATGGACAATTATGAGGGTGGTGACCCATGCTTTTACAAATATCGCACCATAACCCCAAGGGATTAAGAGATCCCATATTCAAATATTTCTGAAAATATAGATATTCATCTTTATGATGACCCTCTGTTCTACATGTGATACACCATACTCCCTCTCGCTTTTCTTTTCCTTTCGTAATTTCCTATAACTGAATAGTCAGTGCGGCCAACTGCGAATGAACTTGAGCCATCCCCGTGTTATTTTATCCTATAGGGGACACTTCCAATATCATATAAATTTCTAGAGCTTCTAAATGTGACACAATTTTCTACGGCATCAAAAGGAAGCAGATATGTGGCAACAATCCTGCAATAAACTACTCCCTATGTTGTTCATCCAGAATCTAGAATGTCAATCGATCTTTCAATATATTAAACCTTTAATCATACTCCCATATTGATTTGTTTACTATCTTCTTGATCTCCTTCAGCTATGCAGTGCACTATGACTGAGACTTAGGCTTTTGGAATTCTTTCATTAAAGCTTGTCTTACCTCTACCAATGTTCACATCTGACCCACAAGTGTAGTATTCTAATATATCATATACCATAATAGTGCACGATCTATGAAGGTCGTCGCCAATTGCACAATATTCACATCATCATCTTGGACGTTCTTCTTAGTCCATATTGTGCCACAAATGAAAAAATGTTGTTCTAGATCATCTGAACTGACCCCTTGAAAGAGTGAAATCCTAAAGGTGGGATCTACCCCCACCATCGATTTCTGTGCGATATTCTTTTATGATAATATTAAATGGTTATGAATCAATTTACTACTTCCACTACTTTGATTACTTTCACTATTATATTTACTTCCTTCACTAACTATAATTGACACAAATTATGATATTACCTGAGTTCTTTGTGACGCACATGGGGTCGTGGGTTCGACGCAAAGTCAATTATGAGTGGGATCCTCTTCTACTGGACTGAGTTGAAAGATACTTTATTTTTTGCGTAGACTCCCTTCGATCTGGAATATTACACCAGTTTCTCTTTACTCGATCTCACTGTGCTACCCCTTTCTCTCAGCCACAATCCTCTTCTTATTCGGTCTAAATCTCTTACCACTACGCAATAATCCAATATCTTCATTTTTTGCACACTCTTCTTCTCTCGACATCCTCAACCCATCCATTCCTCATTCCTTCTCTTCATCCCTCTATATGCTTAGATCATTCCCTGGTTAGCCCCCAGTTCCCGTATATGAAACCGTCATATTCCATTGTCATAACTCCCCTGTAGCACAACAACATCTTAATCCCCGTAGATATTGACTTCATGTATCTTTCGCGTGGTCCTTTAAAGAATTCCCTCTCAGCGATAGTATATGATTGAGTACAATCTATGGAAAATTCAGTAATGTAACATCCCAACACACTACCCAACCAGTGGTTAACTGTGCGTGATGTATTACTTCTTACTGCATTAACTTGTTGAATTAATTAAGGAGTCTAGTTCCTCGGAACCATAGTTCGATATCTTCCGATCTATTCAATAAATCTCTAGATCCACTTTGCTAAAATATTAGGAAAGTCAGTGCAGAAAATTTCATGCAAATATCTAAACACATACCTTTTTAGCCATTCTTCTACGATGATCCATTGATTATGATTCTGATCTATTGCAAATTCGATCTCCTTAGTATTCAACCATTCTCCAATATCCTCCTTGGTAGGCCTGCACATCCCTCTCATTCACATATCCTGGTCTTGATGATGGAACCATTTGTTGGCATGTAGTGGGAAGACCCGGGGTTAAACATTAATTCACCAACAAATCCCAAGATACTGGTCCTTTCAGCATCACCCAAAAGTAGGTGAAGTCTCACCCGAAGTACATATGGGGACTGCAGGAACCATGCTTCTGTAGTCATGGAGGAATATGAGGCATTCATTTTTTACCGTTTAATTAACATTCATTCATATATTATGTGTGAAAACCATAACATCTGACACAATCATCCTACTTAACCATTCAACCTATGCACGAAACCATCATATACATGTTCATACTAATCATTAATCATCCATTCTATATGCGTAATGAACATAAAGCAAAACACATCATAACAACATACAGATCAGAACACAAGGATTTAATGTGGTTCACCCCAAACTGGGCTACGTCCACAATGGTTGGCTTCTTTTGTTATTCATTCATGGTCTTCCTTACAATGGGCGCACATTGTGCTCATACAATGATCTTCAGTAAAAACCCAAACCTCCTTAAGTCGTTCTATGTTGCAGTGCACACATACCTCTCAACTGATATTCAAATCAGATCATACTCATTGCTCAACAACCAACTCAACTGACTCATAATTCTTCTCCAAAAAATCTCACTAATCAACTCACTAACTCACTCCCTTTTACCCAAAAACACATTACATATTTATAGTTTTACAATAGGACTTAGCTTGTTACAATGTGGGAAAAATGACCTAAACTTCCTAGCTAAATTTCATTTTTTTCACGACGCTAATTATCTTCCATGTGCATTGGTCCTTTGCTGATTTGTCATGCAATATGCTCTTGCATTCTAAAATCTAACCGAAAATGTTCTGGTCCAACAATTGTCAAAATGGGGTCTACGTTTTCTTTTGCATGTAGTTGATCCCGCTACTACGGACTTATGGAATCAGGGTTGGATTTTTGCTAGTCCCTTAGAGTTTAATGGCCCTCTGGTTAGAGAATGGAACCTTTATATCGCCTCTCTATGAATAGCTCATGTTTACATTCGAGAGGACCTGGATCAACTTGTTTTGCTGGGAAATAATTTTGGAAGGAATTATTCAACTAAGTTTGGCTATCAGGTATTAATGGCGACTGAGCAACATGACACTGTTTAGAGGTGGTTGAAATTTGTAAGGTCAAAGCTCCCTTGAAGTGTCGTATCTTTATGTGGCTTGTGTTGCACAAAAAAATTGTAACTTGGAAGTTCTTTTGGAAAAATACAAATACATGGCCTCAATTATTTTCATCTTTGTAGAAAGGATGAGGAGGATGTGGTTCACCTATTTATAAATTGCGACTATATTTCACAAGTATAGAGGGATGTGAGTGTTGACCAAAATTCGGTCATCTATATTTTTACTCTCTTGGATTAATAAATAAATTATATCGAAAGAAAATAAATTATGAATTATAATGAGTTCATTGCGTAGCCCTCAGTCTCAACTTCGTCGCGCATTTTTCAGATCTAAAATCCGAGTTTGTATGCTCAAGATATCCAGGTTTCCATTTAATCGCCTGAAAAAGCACATCTTCAATGTAGAACAAAGTTAATTTCTTAAAAATTACATTTAAATTTTCGGGCCAAAGACCCTTGGTTTCTTCAATTTTTCGAGTTCAAAACCCACAAAAATATTCTATTATATCACTAATGGGTACCCTCCATAATTCTCCACTCTTCTCTCATCTTACCTCTTCCATACTTAGTTTATTACCCACATATTCCATACTTATTTTATTTCATGACTTGGCAGGTTGGCAGACTCAAACTTACCCTTTCCCCCTCACTTCCCTTCCTCCCTAACTCAACACTTAAATCATACTCCCCTTATACCCCCCCTCACACTTAATTTAATTTCATTAATTTTCGGGTTGGAAAACTCATTCCCTACCCCCGCCCCTACCTCCTCACATCTCTCACCCCCGCCAACCTGACAACCCCTAACTTTTCTCCCTACAAACTACCCCCCCTACCTCACCCTATGTCACTCATCTACCCCTGACACATACATTTTCCCCCTCCCCTTAAATACCCATTCCTACACTCTCGTTCACTCTACCATTTAAACCTTATACCTTAACCTTAAAATTATTTAAATTCCTAACCAATAAAATTATTCCACATGTAAACTTGTGAAGAGATGGCAAGTGGAAACATATGAATGGTGCCATACAGAAACAAGGAATTGTGACACATGGAAGCTAATTAATGGAGACATGTGTTACATTACTATTGGATGACACATGGAAATATTGGGTTGGTTGACTCATCAATGAGTGGGCATGAGATAGCGGATTTTTAAATTATTTACATTCCTAACCAATAAAATTATTCCACATGGAAACCTGTGAAGAGATGGCAAGTGGCAACATATGAATGGTGCCATACGACAACAAGGAATTGTGACACATGGAAGCTAATTAATGGAGACATGTGTTACATTAATATTGGATGACACATGGAAATATTGGGTTGGCTGACTCATGAATGACTGGGCATGAGATGGACGCTGATTGGTTGTTTAAAATATTATTATTTAATTAATTTTTTAAGGGGAGATTGAATCCTCTAAGCTCCATAGTCTCCTCTCTTATTGTTCCTTATCAAATGTCAATTCCATTATTTCATATATACACTACAAATTTGTAAAATACCATGGATGTGGGATAAAATGTACGAAGTAAATTTAAAATTTTCAAAGGAAGGACGAAATTTAATCAAAGGCCCACATTTGCCCAAGACATTTGATCGATGGTGGCTAAGTCACAATCTTCCAAAATCCATAACTTGAGCTTTGGATGACGAAATCACGCAAAATTTATACCATTGGAAAGACAATTCAACAACGAAGATGATGGTATAGGTTATAAGGGATGGAATTTGCCATGTTTTTCCCAGAAATTGAAATATCAGTCAACTTCATTTTTAATGGGTCTGCGTGACAACTCAACTTCACAAGTTCATATCTTGAGATCCCGACGGTGGGTTTGGACAAAATTTATATTGTTGGAAATATGAGATGATGAATATCACATTTGAATTGATTTATGTGGCTGAAAATTTGATTATCATTTGCAGAAAATTAAAACACAACCCCCCTCTTAAAAAGGGTAATTAATTAAATTTTGAAAAATAAAAGTTTACTTAAAAAACTTTTATTAAAAAAGGAAAGGCACCCATTTGAAAGATGTGGATATTAATGATATAATTCAATTAATGAGGACTTAACGAGGCATTAATTAAAAAGAATACTTCGAGAAGAAAAAATTACGAGAAATTTAAGAAAGTAAAAACCCCAACTACTCAAGTAGTTCGAAAATCTAATTTTAAAAAGAAAAGAAGCACTTCATCAAGGGTTCCATAATCATAATTATCAGAGGGGTAGGGGCAGAAAATCAGAAGAAGAATAAGGTACAACCATGAATATACAACCAAGCTTCTAATCAACGAAAAGAGATCTCCATAGTCTTCACTCTTTGTCTTCTTCTACACAATTTCTCATAGCTTTATGCTTGAATCTCTAAATTGGGCACAAGACTGAGTTCTTGAGTGTTCTTCTTGTATTCTTCAAAAGAATTTTCTTATATGATCATGGAGTATTTACATACATATACATGACTATTAGATATTTTGAAACGAAGAACATATTTTATGAATAAAACTCCAAAAAGAATTACTCCGGGGTTGATTTCGATTGTATCTTGTAACTTTGAGTCTTAAGTATGAGATATTTGAAATTGATCTATCAAATTATCCTTTGATCTTAATAGTAATACTCTTTTAAAATTGTTTGAGATGATCAAATTATTCTCTCCTATTTCTCGTGAAGAAGATATGGATGCATTTGTATGTGATTAAGAAGATTGTATATTTGATGTTGATCACAAAGAAATTCCAATGTTGAAGCCCTCCTTCAACATTTTCTTATTTTAAAGAGATTTTTTGTTGCATATAAAGATCAGATCGGGTTATCGAAGAACCATTTTATTAAATAAATTCAAGTGATAAAGATCTAGGGTTTGATGCCATGGGGTTTTCTTCCTAAGAATTCTCCTAATCCAAGATATTCAAGATATATATTCTATCCAAAGAGGAGTACCACCTATATAAAAACACAGGGGGATTCATATCCTCGTAAGGTCTTTGTTTCAGTGTATGATAGATTCAAACAACAATAGTGAGTAGTTGACTTAGGTTGAGGGATCTTTTGTAGGGAACATGGTTGACGAGTGCTTGAAGGACTGATTTGCTCATCCAGATCTCAAAAAATTCAAATGTCTTCCCTTTACAGTTTTGTGTGATGTATGGATTGCAAGAAATGTCTATATCTTCTGATGGAGAGGGTGCAAAACTTACAAATTTTTGTTCAGGTCTCTTCTTTATTTCTTTACTATAAATAAAATGATGCAATGGTGGTCTGTGGGTAGTTGGAGAACTACAAATAGATAAAAACACCTACTAGATTTTTTATGGCACTTGTAGTGCAGATTTTTGGGCCTGTGGATTAGGGGGTTATTATATTTTACAGACTCTTATTAAATTTCCTTTAAATCAAATGCTTCTTTTGGAACAAACAACAAATTTGAATTGTTGGCACTAAGGACTTTATTACGCCTAGCGAAGGATAAATGGGTTCAATATTTTCATATCTTTGGGGATTATTCCTTAGCTGTCAAATAGAATATGGGTAAGTAGTCTCTCCACAATATCCATTTGCAAAACATCAGTCACCTCTTGAAGGAACTTGTGGGAAATTTCAACTCATTCAAGATTTTCCATATTTTTAAAGACTAAAATAATTTTGATAGACATGTGGGAGATAGGTGAAGTTATATAAAGAAAGTGAATATCTGATGAGGCAAGTGATTTAATGCACATGAAGAAAGGTTTGTTTTTTTTTCCTTTCGAATTAATAAAAATGAGAATTTTTTTTTGGAAGTGAAAAAATTCTTATGGTTAAAACTGTTGGACATATTGTCATTGATGTCAACAGTTGATGTGATGATTTTTTTTTAATGATGAATTACCACATATGAGATTGCCATTGATGTCAACATTAGCTGAAAGTAATTCGTGATTATTGTTGATTACGATAGGATAAAAAAATTTCCTATGATAAAATATCAGGAGAATTAGCGACTGACTATCAGTGCATAAAAGAATGAACAAACAATTACTAAATCTTAGGAGAGTTAGCGAATCAAGAGCAAATTCTAGAAATGTCACCCGATTGATGGAAAGACTAAGAAGTAGACCAATGTACAGGAAAAGGTGAGAAGACTCAGCAGCCATCCGATCAAGAAATCGACCATGTTGATCATCTGATATTACATATGTCAATCATATGAGTGATTGTGTGCTTGAGGATTGTTGAAGGATCATGACCGTCGGATCTGCAAGCTAGATCAACGGCAGGGATGAATTGCGGGGAGTGAAAGAAGAATTAAACAACCCTCTAGTTCTAATCTCGCAATTGGTCTAGATCGTCAGATCTCATAGACTCGGATATTGATGACGGTGGTTGATCCAACAAGCGATCAGTTTAATTCAGATTAAGTCGTAAATTGCTAGATCAACGACATGGATGAATTGCGGAGATCCAAAGGAGAATTAAATACCGCGCTAGTTCCAATACCACAATTAGTTAGGACCGTCCTATCTTATAGCTTCGAAGATTGTCGATTGTGTTTGACTCACCAACAACGCACAACTTCCAATTGCGGAGTTTGGGTGACGAGTTAAATCACTTGCAAGTTGTGGTTCCGCAATCATCCTTGATCGTGGATTTTCTTCGAGAAATATTCACAACCATTGGATCAATTTTGAGTGGAAGGACAGGATAAATGGGGGAAAACGATTGGGAATTTGATTAACCGAATACCTGTCAGCCGTTAGATCAAACCCGAATTCTCTTCAACCATTGGATTATTTCGAGTGGAAGGATAGGATAAAAGAGGTAAAATATATGAGATCTCATTTATGCTAATTCTCGTCAGTCGTTGGATCATCCTAAGTGGAAGGATAGGATAAGCTAGAAGAGTTGCACGGTAGATAGATCGAGCCATCGATCTAAGAACATGATCGATGAACAACGTTTAGTTTGGGTCTAAAGTTGTGAGGAGGTTACTTTTCGGAGAAATCTCACTTCAAGAATTTAGTTTGAGATTTGAAATACCCAAGGCCGAGAAATCTAAAATGAATAAGGAACATCGGATTTGGAGGACATACGATGATCATTAGATCAGGGTTGTTGGTCAGTAGACCATGTCAGAAAGGACATGTGGCAGACCACGTCTACAAGGACGTGTAGTAGACCATGATAGAAAAAGACATGTAGTAGACCACGTCAGTAGACCACGACAACAAAAAACATGTGGCAAACCATGACAACAGACCATGACAACAAAAGACATGCGGTAGACCACGTCAACAGACCACGACAGCAAAATAAATGTGGAAGACCATGTCAGCATACCACATCAACAAATACACATGGAATAATCAGATGATGACAAGCGTCAAGAAGAAATTGGCTCGTGCCATGACAAAAAGTGACGTAAGCAATTTACGTCACTTCAGGAGAATTACTTCAGGAGTTCTACCACTAGCACTTGCCCAAAGCCCCAAAGTATTAAATGATGGAGTCCTGAAGTGGACAAGAGATGTCTGATCTGAAGATCACTTCGGGAGCGTTCTCGATCGTCGATCTACTATAGTGGAAGGATAGTGTAAGTGGAAGCGTTAACCGACAGCAAGTGGTCCCCACCGTTTATGAATTACTTAGCAGGTGATCACTCTGGAGGAAAGAAGAGGTTGAGATTTAAAATCTTCAAAGTCCAGAGACCCAAAGGAGATCTCGACCGTCAATCTAATGTTGGGTGTACTCTCAACCGTTGATCAAAATACAGTGTAAGGATAGCGTAATCATAATAGTCAAAGTCTAGAAGTAAATGGTGGCCATCCATCTCATTGCTTTATTAAGTCCTAGCCATCGGATTAAGCAATTAAAGGATAGTTGTAAGGATCGTATATGACCATTGATCTGGTTCCGTAAAATAAACGTAAACCATCTGATCTGTTCGAGAAATATGATTTTGAAGTTTTGAAAGGTTTCAAACCCAAAAGTTCTGAAGGGCGAAGTGCTGAAATTCCGATAGCCGTCCATCTTATCAAAATATTGAATCATGACCATTGATTCTGATAAAGCACTCAAGCTCTCATTTGGTCTAGTGTCTGGTCACCGTCATTGATCATATGAAATAATAAATAAAGGAAAAAGATAATACAAAGATTAAATAGATAAGCACGTGGTTCTACGCCTGTGATGATATGGTTTGAAGGAAGCGTCTCATACAGGCTTCATTCGACAATGAGTTACACCAGAACAACATAAAGAATTGTTAAAAGATTGAATATGATATGTTGGTGAAATGAGAACGCATCAGAAGCATGAGTACGATCTAATGAGTTGATCCATGTATGTGATCAACTCATGAGGACAAAGGAATCGATACACAATCATGATTGAAAGAGAGTTAAATCATGAAAACATGAATAAAGAAATAAAAAGGAAAATGATATTAACTAAATTTTAAAGATTATCATTTTAAATGAAAAGGTACAATGGTTCAAATATCAAAAGACACAATCATTCAAATTCACACCAGTTGGAAGACTATATAAACAAAAAGGAATTGTGAGAAGATTGTAGTTGAATTTGTCGAAGTATATATATTTATATATAATGGATTGAATGAAAGTTCATTCTATCAGGTTGGTTCCTGTTTACAAGTTGGGTCTTGTATGAGCATTGGATTCCTCACATCTCAGTTGGATCTGAGATCAACAAGCTGGGACGTTTTTTGAGGATTGGATTCCTCATTTCTCAGTTGGATCTGAGAACTACAAGTTGGGTTTTGTAAAAAAGAGTCGGGTCTCTCATAATTGTATGAAGATGATATTCAAAGATTTATCTTATGTGTTCATTCAAGTTAAATAAATAAGTAAATCGTTTATTGTTATATATATATTGATTGAGAAAATGAAATAAATATTTGTTGTTCAATCACTTTGTGAAAAGTGGAAAATTGTCCTAAGTTTTGTGACACTGATTCACCCCCCCTCTCAGTGTCAAGTACCCATTTTCATCAATTGGTATCAGAGTGGGTTCCTTCAGCACAGATTAAACACTGAAGGTAGATTCGGAAGAAATGGGTGGACAAATTGCTATCTCTACAAATGAATCTCCCTTATTTGATGGAACAGATTATTTATCATGGAGAGAAAATATGAAAATATATCTAAAGTCAAGAGGATATGGAGTTTGGGATTCAGTATTAAGTAAGCCCTGGCACTTAACTACTTCAAAGAGAAAATCCAAAAATGCAAAAGAAGCAAAGAGAAACAATTCAGTAGCCTTAAAAGAAATTCAAGATGGATTGTCAGACCAAGTCAAAGAAAATATGAAGCACTACAAATATGCTAAAGAATTATGGATCAAACTAGAAAATTGTTATCATAATGAAACACAAGAAGAAAAGAAATCCTATCAAAATGAGTAACAAGACTCAAATATAGAGCATTCTTGCCAGAATAAAGAACAAGACTCTAATGAAGAGGATTCCTATCAGAATAAAGAACAAAATTCAGAAGAAGAGAGTTCTTATCAAGATAATGAAGAAAAAAAAATAAAAAAATTGCAATCAGATTAAAGAACATAATACAGAGAAATACATTTCTAATCAGTATGAAATACAAGACTTGGTGCAAATCTCAGTCAACAATGAGGAAGACAACCTCATCAAGGAATTGAGCCATACATCAGTAATCACTAAAGAAAGATTACATAATCTTAAAACTGATGTTGCAACTGGTATAGGAGTGATTCAGTTGGAACCAGGAAATTATATGCATATTAAATTTCTAGTGGAGGCTCTTGACAGTCTTGAGTACACAACTCTGTGCACTCTAGAAGAGTTGAAGAAACTCCAAGAAAAGGATATGTTGCTACTTCAACAGTTAGATCATTCTAACCATGAAAAGTTTCAACAGAGAGTTCAGCTGGAAGAAAAAGAAGAGGAGATTGAGAAATTAAAGAATGAAATCAATCAAGAAAAAGAAGAATCATGTCATAAGATGGAATCATAAGTTGTGAATCTTAGAAAGGAGGTTGAGAAGTCAAACACTCAACTTGAGGAAATTAAAGAAAGTAAATAAGACCTAAAAATTCAGTTAACAAGGAAATAAAATTCTTACCATATGTTGGAATTGGAAATCATCAATTTCAAAAATATTAATGAAAGTACTAATGCAGATTTGATGAATCAAATTGTAGAAGTTAAAAAAAAGGAAGAATCCTAGAAGATCGAAATAACTAAAAAGGAAGAATCATGCCAAATGTTTGAATTGGAAACCATCAAACTCAAAAGGATTCAGATAGAATACAAGGAAGAAATCAAAATATTGAAAACTAAAGTTTTTGATCTAACAAAAGAGATGGAAGAATTAAAGACATATAACAAAACTATTAAATGCAAAGAAGTCTTGGATGAGACAGAAGAAATAGTCATCAATCTAAAGACCCATCTTGGACATGCTAAAGAAGTGGAAGAAGCCCTTAAAATTCAGTTGACTAAAAAGGAAGAATTATGTCACATGTTGAAGTTAGAAATAGTCAATCTCAAAAAGATGAATGAAAAGACAAATAAGTTTGTTAATTTCCAGAATAGCTCAACTATCTTTGATAAGATTTGGAAGAGCCAAAAATCAGCTGATGACAAAACTGGTATTGGATACAATAAGAAAGAAGACAATAACAAATGGAGCACCATTTACAAAGATGAGAAAGGATCATCCTTCTTAAAAGGAAAAGATGCAAGTACAAATAAATTACAAGTCATGAACTTTGTTAAGGAGGACAACTTTAGAAGTAAAAAGGAAGAAGAAAATCAGATGACAGATCCTTCAAGTCAAAATAAAAACAAGAATGGAAATACCTTCAATGGCTATTGTTTTTCTTGTCATAGCTTTGGCCATAAAGCAATAGACTGCAAGAAACTAAAGAAAGGATATACAAGAAGATCCAAAAACTCAATTAGATGTTGGAGATGTAATTTTTTTGGGCACACAACAAAATTTTGTCATACAATGAGATGTTACAACTGTGATAGGTTTGGGCACAAATCCCAAAACTACAAGAATACAAAAAGCCAATATTCGAATAAGTCATTCAAATCAATGACAAATCCTAATAAAAGTTGGAAGAATAAAGGAGATGACAAATCTCCAAAAACACAATTAGAAAGAGAAGATCCAAAAAGCAAAATATCTCACAGAAAGATATGGAGAAGAAAATCTGAAGGAGAAAGCAATAAAGATGTTATTACACCTGAAAATGAAGAAATTAATAATAAGAACATGATGGGTAAAAGTCCTAATAAAGAATGTAAAATTCAATATGAGATAAATCAATCTCAAGAAAAGGAAGTACCTATAGAAGAATATGGGACAATATTAAATTCTGATGATGTCATAAGTTGTTATCAAAAGAAAGAAAATATAAAAAGAAGTTTAAATTGGTATTTAAATCAATTGGTATAATTCCTCAATTGATATTCCCGTGAAATATAAAAATCGAATAAGAAGCAGATCAAAAATATTAGTAAGATTCATACTCTTGTTCGATTTGACAAAGGAAAGTCGGTAAAAACTCAGGAGGAGTATTTTGATTATTGAATAAGAAAGTAATTAGATTAAGTTTTGAAAAAGACTTGATCACTACAAAATTTGTATCAAGAAGACTACTTATTTAAACACAAAAACCCCAATAAACCGAGATAAGAAGTTAGTAAATTAACAGGGGAAGAGACCTTGTCAGGAAGAGCTACCCTTTCAGAAACAAAGGGGGAGAGTAGTCAGAAGGAGAGAGAGAGCGTATTGACAGGGGGAGTCATTCAGTTATGGCAGACAAAACATGATTCCAGGATGAGTTACCCAAGTTCATATTCTGGTCGACAACATGCAAACAGACATATGTTGATTATAAGGGGAGCAACCCTTTGCCATTAATGTAAAAGGGGGAGAGAAAACTTCATAAGAGGAAATCATTATCATAGGGGGAGATTTGTATATGAATTTAGTGTGTTTCCCTCAATGAAAAAGGGGGATATTGTTGGACATATTGTCATTGATGTCAACATCAGTTAGTTGAAATAAATTCGTGATTATTGTTGATCATGATAGGATCAACAATGTTCGTATGATCAAATCTCTGGAGAATTAGCGACTGACTATCAGTGCATAAAAGAATGCACAAATAGTTACTAAATATCAGGAGAGTTAGCGAATGAAGAGCACATTCTAGAAATGTCGTCCGATCGATGGAAAGACCGAGAAGTCGACCAATGTACAGGAAACAGTGTGAAGCCTTAACAATCGTCCGATCAAGAAATCGATCGTGTTGATCATCTCATATTACATATGTCGGTCATATGAGTGATCGTGGGCTTGAGGATCGTTGGAGGATCGTGACCATCGAATTTGCAAGCCAGATCAACGGCAGGGATGAATTGCAGGGAGCGAAAGAAGAATTAAACAACCCGCTAGTTCTGATCCTTCAATTGGTCTAGATTTTTAGATCTCATAGACTCGGATATCGAAGACTATGGTTGATCCAACAAGCGATCAGTTTAAGTTGGATTAATTTGTAACCGTCGGATGCACAATCGCCAGATCAACAACAGGGATGAATTGTGGATATTGAAAGGATAATTAAATATCGCGCTAGTTCCAATCCCGCAATTAGTCAGGAACATCCTATGTTATAGCTTCGAAGATCGATGATTATGGTTGACTCGCCAACAATGCACAAATTCCAATTGCGGAGTTTGGGTGATGAGTTAAATCACTCCCAATTTGTGGTTCCGCAGTCATCCTTGATCATGGATCTACTTTGAGAAATCTTCACAACCGTTGGATCATTTTTGAGTGGAAGGACACGATAAGTGGGGCAAAACGATTGAGAATTTGATTAACCGAATACCCGTCAGCTGTCGGATCAAACCCGAATTCTCTTCAACCGTCGGATCATTTCGAGTGGAAGGATAGGATAAGTGAGGTAAAAGATCTGAGATCTCATTTATGCAAATTTCCATCAGCTGTTGGATCATCCTAAGTGGAAGGACATGATAAGATAAAAGAGTTGCGCCATAGGTAGATCGAGCCATCAATCTAAGAACATGATCGACGAACAACCTTTAGTTTAGGTCTAAAGTTGGGAGGAGGTTACGCTCCAGAGAAATCTCACTTCAAGAATTCAGTTTGGGATTTGAAATACCCAAAGCTCGGAAATCCAAAAGGACTAAGGACCATCGTATTTGGAGGACATCGATGACCGTTGGATCAGGGTTGTTGGTCAACATACCACATCAGCAAGAACACATGGCAGACCATGTTATAATATCACGTCAGTAGACCACGTCTACAAGGACATGTGGCAGACCACGACAACAAAAGACATGTGGAAGACCATGTCAGCAGACCATGAGAACAAAAAACATGTGGCATACCATGTCAGCAGACCACGTCCACAGACCACGACAACAAAAGACATTTGGCAGACCACGTTAGCAGACCACGACAGAAAAAGACATGTGGTAGACTATGTCAGCAGACCACGTTAGCAAATACACATGGCATAATTAGATGATGACAAGCGTCAAGAGGAAATTGTCTCGTTCCATGACAAAAAGTGACATATACAAGTTACGTCACTCTGCAAAAATTACTTCGAGAGTTCTACCACCATCACTTGCCCAAAGCCCCGAAGTCCCAAATGTCGAAGTCCCAAAGTGGACACAAGACGTCTAATCTGAAGATCACTTCGGGAGCGTTCTCAACCGTCGATCTACTACAGTGGAAGCATAGTGTAAGTGGAAGCATTAACTGACAACAAGCGGTCCCCACCGTTTATGACTTACTCAGCTGGTGATCACTCCAGAGGAAAGAAGAGGTTGAGATTTAAAATCTCTGAAGTCTAGAGACCCGAAGGAGATCTAGACCATCGATCTGATTCCGGGTGTACTCTCAATCGTTGATCAAAATACAATGGAAGGATAGCGTAAGAATAATAGCTGAAGTCTAGAAGTAAATGGTGGCCATCCATCTCATTGCTTGATTAAGTCCTGGCCATCAGATTAAGTAATGAAAGGATAGATGTAAGGATCGTATATGAGCATTGATACGGTTCCTTAAAATAAACGTAAACCATCCGATCTGTTTGGGAAATATGATTCAGAATTTTTGAAAGGTTTCAATCCCAAAAGTTTTGAAGGGAGAAGTGTCGAAGTTCTAACAGCCATCCAGCTCATCATAAGATTGAATCGTGACCGTTGGTTCTGATAAAGTGCTCAAGCGCTCATTTGGTCTAGTGTATGGTCATCGTCATTGATCATATGAAATAAGAAATAAAGGAAAAAGATAATACATCTATTAAATAGATAAGCCTTTGGTTCTACGCCTGTGATCATATGGTTTGAAGGAAGCGCCTCATACAGTTTTCATTCGACAATGAGTTACACCAAAACAACACAGAGAATCGTTAAAAGATCGAATATGCTCTGTTGGTGAAATGAGAACACAACAAAAGCATGAGTACGATCTAATGAGTTGATCCATGTTTGTGATCAACTCATGAGGACAAATGAACCGATACACAATCATGATTGAAAGAGATTTAAATCATGAAAACATGAATAAAGAAATAAAAAGGAAAATTATATTAACTAAAGTTTAAAGATTATCATTTTAAATGAAAATGTACAATGGTTCAAATATCAAAAGACACAATGATTCAAATTCACACAAGTTGGAAGACTATATAAACAAAAAGGAATTGTGAGAGGATTGTAGTTGAATTTGTTGAAGTATATATATTTATATATAATGGATTGAATGAAAGTTCATTCTATCGGGTTGGTGCCTGTTTACAAGATGGGTCTTGTATGAGGATTGGATTCCTCGCATCAGTTGGATCTGAGATCAAGAGTTCGGGACTTGTTATGAGGATTGGATTCCTCATTTCTTAGGGGGATTTGAGAACTACAAGTTGGGTCTTGTAATAGAGAGTTGGGTCTCTCATAATTGTATGAAGATGATATTCAAAGATCGATCTTATGTATTCATTCAAGTTAAATAAATAAATAAATTATTTATTGTTTATATATTTATTGATTGAGAAAATTAAATAAATATTTGTTGTTCAGTTACTTTGTGGAAAGTGGAAAATTGTCTTAAGTTTTGTGACACTGATTCACCCCCCCTCTCAATTTCAAGTACCCATTTTCATCGAAAACATTTGAATGGTGCATTGAGCATGAGGGAGATGTGCAATTCCTTTTGTTCTCAACATGGAGTTGACACATGGGATGCGCGCGTGCGCGCACGCACACACACACACACACACACACACACACACACACACACACACATCTTAAGAACCAACATAGATACATCTTAACTTGAGATGTATCATGCACCTAGAAGCATAAAATCCTTTGAGATGCAAACATTTCCTTGTCATGTTTTGAAATCTAAGAATAGGTTTGCATCTCGATGGAATCGATTTGTCTCGGTGCATGAAAAATACAGAGTTAATATGGATCTACATTGGTGTGTGTGTCTATGCGTCTACACACACACAAATTTAGTGGGCCTAATGGTTAAGAACATGTGTTTCCTCCTCGGAGGTAACATGTTCAAATCTAGAGGAGATTTGATGAATTATTAAGTGTAGTAAATTCATATTAGTATTATTATTTCAATGTAAACATTCCAAACGATATATTAGCATTAAGAGTCACACTTAGACTGCTATGAGTGCAATCCCATTACCCATCAAAGTGTGGAAGATCAAATTTTTAGTAAATGACAAATGGATGAAAGACTCTGAAAAGAATGTCAATCTTAGTTTACTTCATAGAATATGCACAAGCAAATAAGGCTCTAAATAAATTTGATCAGGGTTATAGGAAATAGGATGAGTAGGTAGAAGACTTAATAAGAAGAATGTGAAATTCCTATCATCTACATCATGTAGTATGACAGACATATAAGGAACAACTCTCTGAAATAATATCTTCTCATAATCAAAGATGAAACGGATATATTTGCACAAGTACCACAATAGATAATCTATTGCAATAAAGCTACAACTCAGTCAACTAAATCTTTCAATGGACTGTGAAAAAAATAATATGATAAGAAAAATAAATGACTTCCATTATTCAAAGGATCTTAAGTCCAATACATACAGTAAGAAGTACTCTTCTGCTACATAGACAGTGTAAAAGATATGAGTCTCTATCACTCCATTCCAACCCCTCTCTTGTTTCCTCTCACCCATTAAATCTCAAATAAAATACAAAATATTCTTAGGAGGTCGAAACCCATCTCTTCCATTGGATTCTAGGCCTTGGAGATAGGTGGCAACAGTCAAACAGACAAGGATCCAACAAATTGCTAATTTTCAGGAAGTTGTTGGAAATCATCAATAAATTTGTTTCCAACTTGCTGCATGAGGTCTTAATGGAGATAATTCTTAGGTACAGGTGTCCCTTAACATCTAACTGATCTCTGAGAAGTCATTTGAACCCTCCTTGACAGGTGGAAACCTCCAAACAAGGCGAATCTCCAACAACTATGCGAAACAGAGAGTTTGCAGTGCCATTTTGCAGTGCACTAGTGTTTTAATTATATCTCTCGAATGCCAAACTGGGTCAGGATGAAATTTGGTCAACAAGTCAATGCCATTATCATGCTCCTCCAAATAAAAATTCAAAAAAACCCACATCATTTTTTTGGAGTTATGATCAAATATTTATAAGAAACTGATCCGGATTTTATGAGCAGAACGAAATGAATACAGACTATTAATAGGTGCTTAACACGAAAATAACAGAGATACAGTAAAACTGGTTTTCTATTAAATAACGAAATAAGCTGAAACTGTAAAAATGCAGCGGAAACAAG
>ML780692.1:1275605-1313605 GCA_009831015.1 Picea engelmannii | reverse complement strand
GCTTGTTTCCGCTGCATTTTTACAGTTTCAGCTTATTTCGTTATTTAATAGAAAACCAGTTTTACTGTATCTCTGTTATTTTCGTGTTAAGCACCTATTAATAGTCTGTATTCATTTCGTTCTGCTCATAAAATCCGGATCAGAAACAACTACAGGAAATAAGTTTGCAACGTCCCTGTCAGCCAGTTCGCAATGCCTGTGCCAGTTCACAACACCAAAGGAAAAACAAGCAGCCAAACTTCTTTATTGAACTTCAAATAGAGCACAAAATATCATAGAGTACCTGATGGCCCTGAGTTTGATGCTGGTATCTTTGAATTTTCACAAGGGTGTATGCAAGTAGCCTAACCTCCAACCCTCCTCTTCAGCAGTTCACAACGCCTTTGTCTAGGTGATTTTGCAGCACCAATTTTAAGATGAATCACGAAATTCAAGGATGTTGTTAATTTTGGTAACATAATCCCTAAAAAATTGTTAAATTGCAGGCGTTGATAACCATAAAATCCCTTTTGAAAAGATCCTTTAGAGCAATGATTTGAAATGAAAGAAAAATGTACTTGGAGTATGTTGCAAACTCTCCTAGTGAGTTGGCAGCACACATACTTGGTTTGACTTGACACTTGTGCAAATGGATAATGACAAAAAGGAAACTCAAGTACAGATTGGAGGTGTGACATGTCAACAACATAATGAAGAAAGTCAAAAGTGTGACTCATAAGGACCGTTATCCTTATCATGATGGATAATCTCATGTCATCAAGACCTATACATCTTATGTGTTAACACGATAGATGTTTCAACCTCTTCCATACTAGGTTGTAGAATGAGTTCCCCTCTATGTATAATTAATTTGTGGTATTTTTTCTTAAATTTTCCTTTTTACATTATAAATTTTATTTTATTTTAAATATTTTGATTTATAAGCATGTGCATTGCACATCTCTTCCATCCATACTAGGTTATTATTTAAAAAACAAATTGCTATATTGGGTTGACTTATGCCACATGTCACCTTAACATCAAACATGTACACTACACATCTCCCTCACACTAAATGTATAATTCACCTAGATTCTCAAGATGCAACAATAGATTGGAGAAAAAAGGATGATATTTTTAAATACTCTGTGTCAACCAAGTGCTCCATGATTACAAAATTGTTAAGCTCCCTTCTATAACATCAAGTCCAAAAAATTGTCATCATCTCCAAATCCATCATACTTGGGTAGACTTCTCATTTTTTTATCAAATCTATCTTACTTATCTCACATTGGTGTGAATTCTAGATGATGTTTAATGGTTACATTTTGCAAATTATTTGGAATCAATGTCAAAATCACAGATACTCACAACTTTCCATTCCATCTACAATGGAATTCATATATTCATCTCTAATATTTGTCATACAAATATATATGTGATCCACCATATATCCTTCAAGATAATATTCAACATGTTCAGTATATCTTGGTCCCTATTATGGACCTAAGGGTAGCACAACCCTAGTCCCTTCAACAACAAAAGTCACATTCTTATCATTCAACTTAATGGCATCATTGTAAAATTCCCACTCAATTCCTAATAATGTAGCTTATGATTTATTCTCATCCATGAGTTTGATCACTTTGAATCTATACTGGTCTTAACTCATGCAAGATCAAGCTCCACATTTTCCAATCTTCCAATGGGGTAAGACTTATATTAGTTAGTTATATGTGAGTGAATGGGAGAGTATACCAAACTTGGCTTCCCCGTAATATCCCAAGGAAATATATGATCCTAACACCAACATAACAACATTCACTTCAAATTTTCATATTTGTGCATCAAGTTGAAACTCATGACATGTTCTTATTGTCATACTCTTTCCTACCTTACATGTATGATTTTCTGGAATAGGAGCATTTATCATAGTGAAATCCTCCTCTCCTTGTATTAATTTTTTCAAAGGAATGCACAACCTTTTAGGTAAATTATCACTATACATTATCTTAAAAAAAAATATTACCAAGTCATGTATTAACTCTCCTTGGGGAAAGTTTGAGTTCTCTAACATTCATTTATACCCCTTGTCTCATGATTGGTATTTGTGTCACATCAATGGTGTCATGGTGTACAATAGTAGTTGTTGGATGTATTGTCATTGATGTCAACAGTCGATGTGATGATTTTTTGTTATAATGAATTATCATTGTGATTTACCAAAGATGAGATTGTCATTGATGTCAAAAGTATATCAATATGCAAAAATCGAAAGTGTAAGCTCAGGAGGAGGAGCGAACAGTATGCACAGAAAAATTCAAATAGTATGAAAAGATCAAATCTCGGAATCAAAAGCGTAATCTTAGGAGGAGAATCGAATAGTATCAAGATCAAAGCTCATAAGGGAAAACAAAATATAGAAGCGAATGAAGATCAAAGCTCAGAAGGAGGAGCGCATTGCAGGACTATCGTCGGGATCGATAGAAATATTGAGAAGTCGACCAATGCACATGAAAAGGTTAGAAGCCTCAGCAACCGTCCGATCAAGAAATTGACGGTGTTGATCGTCTCATATAACAGACATCAGTCATATGAGTGGTCGTGGGATTGAGGACCATTGGAGGATCATGACCATCGGATCTGCAAGCCATATCAACAACAGGGATAGATTGTGGATATCAGAAGGAGAATTAAATGACTCGCTAGTTCCAATCCTCCAATTGGTCTAGATCGTTAGATCTCATAGACTCGAATATCCACGATTGCGGTTGATCCAACAAATGATTAGTTTAAGTCAGATTAAGTCACGATCGTCGGATGCACAATCGCCAGATCATCGACAGGGATAGATTGTGGAGATCGAAAGGAGAATTAAATATCGCGCTAGTCCCAATCCCACAATTAGTCAGGACCGTCATATCTTATAGCCTCGAAGATCAACGATTGTGGTTGACTCACTGACAATGCACAACTTTGAATTACGGAGTTCTGGTGACGAGTTAAATCATTCGCAATTTATGGTTCCACAATCATCCTTGATCATTGATCTGCTTCTAGTGTCTTCACAACTGTTGGATCACTTTAAGTGGAAGGTTAGGATAAGCAGGGCAAAACGGTTGAGAATTTGATTATTCAAATACCCGTCAGCCGTTGGATCAAACTTGAATTCCCGTCAGCTGTCGAATCATTTTAAAGTAGAAGGATAGGATAAGTGGGGTTAAAGGGTTGAGAATTTGATTATCTGAATATCTGTCAGTCATCATATCAAACTCGAATTCCCGTCAGCTATCAGATAATTTTCGAGTGCAAAGATAGGACAAGCGAGGTAAAAGATATGAGATCTCATTTATGCGAATGTTCTTCAGTTGTTGGATCATTCTAAGTGGAATGACAGGATAAGATAGAAGAGCTGCATCATAGACAGTTTGAGCCATCGATCTAAGATCATGATCGACGAACAAAATTTAGTTCAGGTATAAAGATGCGAGGAGGTTAAGATTCAGAAAAATCTCACTTCAGATTTTTCAGTTTGAGATTTGAAAAACCCGAAGCCCGAAGAGCCGGAAATCCGAAATGAATAAGGACCATCGGATCTAGAGAGAATGCGATGAACTTTAGATCAGGCAGACCACATCAACAGACCACATCAACATGGACATGTGACAGACCACATCAGCAGACCATGCCTATAAGGACATGTGGCACATCACGTCATTAGACGACGTCAGCATGGACATGTGGTAGATCACGTCTACAAGGACATGTGGCAAACCATGTCAGAATACCATGTCATCAGGTACACATGGCAGAATGATATGATGACAAGTGTCAAGAGGAAATTGGCTAGTGCCATGTCAACAAGTGACGTAAGAAAGTTACGTCACTCCAGGAGAATTTCTTTGGGAGTTTCACCACCAAGAAATGTCAAAAGTCTCGAAGTCTAGAAGGATGAATTTCTGAAGTCACTCTCAGTTGTCGATCTAAGATACCCTTTAGATAATATTTTGATCGTTAGATCAAGGAGATGAATATGTGTCACATCGGGAGATCTACATCAATAAACCATGTCAGCAAGAAACTGTGACAGACCACGTCAGCAGTCCATGTCAACAAGGACATGTGGCATAGTCAGAGAATGACGAGTGTCAAGTTGAATCAGCATTTTAGGAACGCGCAAATCATGAATCTGAGTGACATGAGAAAGCTACTCAACTCGTGACACATCATCAAGTGACGTAAGCAAGTTATGTCACTACGAGAGTTTTTCTTTGGGAGTTTTATCACCAGCACTTTCCCAAAGTCCTGAAGCCTTGAATGCTGAAGTCCTAAAGTGGACACGAGACATCCGATATGAAGATCACTTCGGGAGCATTCTCGATTGTCGATATACTACAATGGAAATATAGTGTAAGTGGAAGTATTAACCGATAGCAAGCGGTCTCCACCACTTATGACTTACTCAGCAGGTGATCACTCCGGAGGAAAGAAGGGGTTGATATTTGAAATCTATGAAGTCTGGAGACCCGAAGGAGATCTCGACTGTTGATCCGAAAGGGACAGGCGTTAGTGGATTGACAACTCCAAAAGATTGACATACGGAGGAAATAAGGGGTTGAGATTTGAAATCTTCGAAGTCTGGAGACCCGAAGGAGATCTTGACCGTCGATTTGATGTCAGGTGTACTCGCAACCGTTGATCAAAATACAGTCGAAGGATAGCATAAGAATAATAGCCGAAGTCTCGAAATAGTTGGTGGCCATCTATCTCAATTCTTGATTAAGTCATGGTCGTCGGATTAAGGAATGAAAGGATATATGTAAGGATTGTATATGACCATTGATCTCGTTGCATGATATAAATGTGAACCGTCTGATCTATTCGACGAAATCGTATTCAGGAGATTTGAAAGGTTGGAAGTCCCAAAGACCCAAAGGGCGAAGTCCCAAAGTTCTGACAATCATCCATCTCATTGGGAGATTGAATTGTGACCGTTGAATTGATAAGTGCTCAAGCTCTCTTCTCGTCTCACATGAGGTCACTGTAGTTGATCATATGGTAAAGAGATTTAAAGGGCAGAATGTAATGCGTCGCTTAAATTTATAAGCCCGTGGTTCTACACCAATGATCATATGAACATGGTTTGAAGGAAGCGTCGATTTCTATAATCACATAAACGAATGAAATCGATCCATACATGTGATTGATTTATGAAAGTGAAGGGGATGCCATGTGTAAAGTTGAAGACCCAGAATGATGATCTCTGGTGGTCCCAAAAGTTGTTGTAAATGAACAAGTTAGTTATACATATGTTATTCGGAAAATCCACAGTAGGTATCATTTCGTCGTCGACGTTTCGAATCCGAAACAGGATTCATCATCAGGACTAATCGTCGAGTTTGTTGCACAAGTCGACTCAATAACTTCTACAAGTTTTGAGCATAAACAAGTATAAATACAACCATGATTGGTTGACTGGATGGTGTGCTTGTGTGAAGAAGACGGGCTTGTGAAAATATAGGCTCGTTGAGAAAGAGCGTCCTACGGAGAAAATGAAGGGGATGCAGACTTGAGGTTCGTGTGAATAACAAAGAGAATAAGAAGTGAAGAAGGTGTGAATATCAGAGGGAAGATAAAGTGAAGAAGGCATGAATTTCAGAGAGAAGATAAAGTGCAGGGATGAGCGTTTATGGTATACCTCTGATAATGAGATAGAGTTGATTCTATAATGGATCATTATTACTAGAGTCGTTTGAACTACTATATGAACTCTAGTTGGATAGACTACGTTCTATCAGCAAGCTAGGTATTGTGGCAAGCTCGGTCTTTCTTGAGAGTTGGTTCTCTTCGAGCAGTTGGTGCTCCTTACTTTAGTTGGTGCTGATACAAAATAGTTGGTGCTGGGAAAATTCATATTACTATATTCACATATATATACATATCAATTATACAAAATCTTACACAAACATATGGTATCTCTTGTGTCCATTTTGATTATGATTTGATTGTTCTTAATCTATACAATATTGTTTAACTGCTAACTTGCAAAAAGAAAAGTTATAAAATTCCACACACTAATTCACCCCCCCCTCTTAGTGTGGGTGATGTGTTCAACAATTAGTATTAGAGCGGGTTCCTTCAGCATAGTTTAAACATTGGAAGGTAGATTCTGAAGAAATGGGTGGACAGATGGTCTCTCCGCAATTGAAGCTCCCTTATTTGATGGAACAAATTATTCCTCATGGAGAGAAAATATGAAACAATATTTGAATTCAAAAGGATCTGAAGTTTGGAAGTCATTAGTAAGCAAGCCCTGGAATTTAACTACATCAAAGAATCTATCCAAGATTACAGTCCAAAGAAGAGCAAGGAAGAACAATGAAGTGGCATTGAAGACTCTTCTCAATGGATTATCAGATACAGTCAAGGCAAGCATAGAACTATGCACATCTTCCAAAGACTTATGGTTGAATTTATAAAATATGTATCAAATCAAAAGACAAGACAAAGAAGACATTCCTATCAAGGATGAAGAGGAAGACTCAACCATAAATAAAGGTAAATACTCTCCACACTATTTCAATTTCAATAATGTTGATATTGAATCCTCCCCTGCAAGTAAAGAAGAAGACTCAGATACAATAAAAGAATATTCTGTTAGCATTTATTCCATGGAAGAAGTAGAAGAAGAACTATCAAAGGACAAACAAAAGGTTGATTGGTGTCTTTGTGAATACCTCTATGACCATAATGATTTAGACTATAGCTATCTTCATGACTAAACTAAAGAATTTCTTGAAAATATTCAAAAGCATATCTTGGAAATAAAGGAAATGCTCAAGGACAATGAAAAGATAATATATGAGCACAATAATCGGTTAGAAGAAAAAGAAGAGGAGATCAAGAAGATGAAGAAAGAAATTAGTCAAGTAAAAGAAAAGAAGATGGAAGATGATGAGCTTAGAAATCAAATTCATATCCTGGAAATAAAAGAAAATCTCAAAGACAATGAAGAAATCATATCTGAGAAAAAGATTCAGTTAGAAAACAAAGAAGAAGAGATCAAAAGATTGAAAACAAAAGTTATTGATCTAACAAAAGAAAAGGAAGAGGAGATCGAGAGATTGAAAAATGAAATCAGTCAAGCAAAAGAAGAAAATAAGGAAGATGATGAACTAAGAAAAAACCTTGCAGGTCTAAAAGAACTCAAGGAAAGCAATGCCCATATTAAAATCCAACTTGAGGAAGCCAAAATAAGAGAGGAGGTAGTGAGGAACCAGCTAAACAAAATAGAAGAATCACATCATAAGTTGGAAGCAGAAGTTGTGAATCTTAGAAAGAAGGTTGAGAAGTCAAACACCCAAATCAAGTTCATGAACAACTCATGAACCTGGATGAGATCTTGGATAGTCAGAGATCACCAAATGACAAACCCGGTCTTGGATACAACAAGGAAGAAATATGTACTCCTAAGAAACCTGATGCAGGTCCTTCATTTGTAAAAGGTGAAAACAGGTCTGAAACAGGTCCTTCATTTGTAAAGGATGAAGAAGATAGGTCTAACACATCTCTTTCATTTGTAAAAGGTGAAAACAGGTCTGACGCAGGTCCTTCATTTGTAAAGGATGAAGATAGGTATGACACAGCTCTTTCATTTGTAAAAAGTGAAAGCGAATATGAATCAGTTTCTTCATGTTCAAGAAATGAGAGAAACACTACAAAAATTAGAAGAACAGATCAAGGAATACATCCATAAGCTACTCATATACCTCAAAGCAAGTTTAGAAGAGAGACATCTTCATGGATGAATCAAAGAAGATATGAGAATGTTTTTAATGGTTATTATTTTTCTTGTAATGAATATGGTCATAAAGCCTTGAATTGTATGCATCATTGAAGAAAACAAGTTGGTAGGTTCAACGACAATATAAGATGTTGGAACTCCGATCATGTTTGACATATTGCTACACATTGTTACACTATGAGATGCTATAGTTGTGGTGGATATGGACACAAAGACCATAACTATTGGAACTCAAGAAAACAGTCAATGAGAAATGCTTCATACAATACGACAAAAATAGTAAATGAAACATGGAATAAAAATAAAGTTGTAGTATTAGAATATTAGAGAACAAAGTTCAAGAAATCAAGACACTCACAGATGCGGATAAAAAAGACTGAACAAGTGAACATGAGTGAAGTTAATTGCTACAAAAAGAATTGCAGTCATGTGACAAGCATAGTATAAACTTTCCCAGATAACTTAAGAGCAATTTATAGTAAAGAAGCATCTTGGAAAAATATGGATACATCTAGTTAGAGATCGATGAGAATCAATGGCTAGATCCAAAGTTTGTTTGAATAATATGAGCTACAATTGCACAGGGTTCTAGTAGGACAAAGACATCCACAGAAGCAACATTCTGATGAACAAAATGATGTACATGACATCCTGTAGAGATAACAAGAGGAGAGACCATGTCAGAAAAAGATACCCTTTTAGACACAAAGGGGGACAACAGTCAGTAAAAACTCAGGGGAAGTATTTCGGTTAGTAAATAAGAAAGTAATTAGATTAAGTTTTGAAAAGACTTTATCACTACAAAAATTGGTATCAAGAAGACTACTCATTTGAAACACAAAAATCCCAATCAACTGAGATAATAAGTTAGTAAATTAATAGGGGAAGAAACCTTTTCATGAAGAGATACCTTTTCAGAAACAAAGGGGGAGAGTAGTCAGAAGCAGAGAGAGAACATATTGACAGGGGGAGTCATTCACTTATGGAATGCAAAACATGATTGTAGGAAGAGTTACCCAAGTTCAAATTTTGGTCAGTAACATGCAGAGCTTTACCACAGGAGGAAAAACCCTTTGCCATTAATGTCAAAGGGGGAGAGAAAACTTCATAAGAGGAAAGCATCATCACATGGGGAGTTTTGTATATGAAGTTAGTGGGTTTCCCTTAATGACAAAGGGGGATATTGTTGGACATATTGTCATTGATGTCAACATTCAATGTGATGATTTGTTTTTATAATGAATTATCATTGTGATTTACCAGAGATGAGATTTTCATTGATGTCAACAGTGTATCAATATGCAGAAATCAAAAGCGTAATATCAAGAGGAGGAGTGAACAGTATGTACAAAAAATGTCAAACAATATGCAAAGATCAAATCTCAGAATCAAAAGCGTAAGCTCAGGAGGAGAAGTGAACAGTAAGAAGATCAAAGATCAGAAGGGAAAATGCAGTACATAAGCAAATGAAGATCAAATCTTAGAAGGAAGAGCACATTGCAGAAGTATCATCAGGATTGATAGAAATATTGAGAAGTCGACCAATGCACAGGAAAAGGTGAGAAGCCTCAGCAGCCGTTTGATCAAGAAATTGACGGTGTTGATCATTTCATATAATGGAAATCGGTCATATGAGTGACAGTGGGCTTGAGAACCATTGGAGGATCGTGACTGTCGGATCTGCAAGCCAGATCAACGACAGAGATAGATTGTGGATATCGGAAGGAGAATTAAATGACTCGCTAGTTCCAATCTCACAATTGTTCTAAATCATCAGATCTCATAGACTTGAATATCGACGACTGCGGTTGATCCAACAAATGATTAGTTTAAGTCATATTAAGTCGTGATCGTCGGATGTGCAATCGCCAGATCAATGCGAGGAGGCTAAGCTTTGGAAAAATCTCACTTCAGATTTTTTAGTTTGATATTTGAAAAACTCGAAGCTCGGAGAGCTGGAAATCCAAAATGAATAAAGACCATCAGATCTGGAGAGAATTCGATGACCGTTAGATCAAGTAGACCACATTAGTAGACAATGTCAGCAAACCACATCAGCATGGACATGTGGCAAACCACGTCAGCATGGACATGTGGCAGACCACGTGAGAAGACCACACCTACAAGGACATGTGGCAGACCACGTCAACAAACCACACCTACAAGGACATGTGGCAAACCATGTCAGCAGACCACGTCAGCATGGACATGTGGTAGACCACGTCAGCAGGCCATGTCTACAAGGAAATGTGGTAGACCACGTCAAAAAGTACACATGGCATAATCAGATGATAACAAGTGTCAAGAGGAAATTGGCTCATGCCATGTGAACAAGTGACATAAGAAAGTTACGTCACTCTGGGAGAATAGGTTCGGGAGTTTCACCACCAAGAAATGTCAAAAGTCTCGAAGACATAAAGGACGAATTTTCGAAGTCACTCTCAGCCATCGATCTGAGATACCCTTCGGATACTATTATGACCATTAGATCAAGGAGATGAATATGTGTCACATTGGGAGATCTACTTCGACAGACCATGTTAGCAAGAAACTATGACAGACCATGTCAGTTGTCCATGTCATCAAGGACACGTGGCACAGTCAGAGAATGACGAGTGTCAAGTTGAATCAACATTTTAGGTACATGCAAATCATGAATCTGAGTGACACGCAACAACTACTCATCTCTTGACATGTCATCAAGTGACATAAGCAAGCTACGTCACTACGAGAGTTTTTCTTTGGGAGTTTTACCACCATCACTTGCCCAAAGTCCTGAAGTGGACACGAGACGTTCGATCTGAAGATCACTTCGGGAGAATTCTTGATCGTCGATCTACTAGAGTGGAAGGATAATGTAAGTGGTAGTATTAACCAACAGCAAGTGGTCTCCACCACTTATGACTTAGTCAGCAGGTGATCACTCCAAAGGAAAGAAGGTGTTGAGATTTGAAATCTCTGAGTTCCAAAGACCCGAAGGAGATATCGACCGTTGATCCAAAAGGGAAACGCATCAGTGGATTGACAACTCCAGAAAATTGACGTTCGAAGGAATGAATGGGTTGAGATTTTAAATCTCCGAAGTCTGGAGACCCGAAGGAGATCTCGATCATCGATCTGATGTCGGGTGTACTCTCAACCATTGATCAAAATATAGTGGAAGGATAGCATAAGCATAATAGCCTAAGTCCTGAAGTAATTGGTGGCCATCTATCTCAATGCTTGATTAAGTCCTGGCCGTCAGATTAAGGAATGAAAGGATAGATGTAAGGATCGTATATGACCATTGCTTTGGTTCCGTGATATAAATGTGAACCATCCAATCTGTTCAGAGAAATCATATTCGGGAGATTTGAAAGGTTGGAAGTCCCGAAGACCCGTAGGGTGAAGTCCTGAAGTTCCAACAATCATACATCTCATCAGGAGAGTGAATCATGAACATTGAATTGATAAGCGCTCAAGCAGTCATCTCACCTTATGTGAGGTCACCGCCATTAATTATATGGTAAAGAGATTTAAAGGGAAGAATGTAATGCATCGCTTAAATTGATAAGCATGTGGTTCTACGCCAATGATCATATGAACATGGTTTGAAGGAAGTGTCAATTTCTGTAATCATAGAAATGAAGGAAATCGATACATACCTGTGTTTGATTTATGAAAGTGAAGGGGATGCCAGGTGTAAATTTGAAGACCCGGAATGATGACCTCTGGTGGTCCCAAAATTTGTTGTAAATGAACAAGTTAGTTATAACTTGTTGCACAAGTTGGCTCAATAAATTCTACAAGTTTTGAGCATAAACAAGTATAAATAAAACCATGATTGGTTCACAGGATGGTGTGCTTGTGTGAAGAACATGGGCTTGTGAAAATATAGGCTCGCTGAGAAAGAGAGGCCTGTGGAGAAAATGAAGGGGATGCGGACCTGAGGTCCACGCAAATATTAGAGAGAAGAAGAAGTGAAGAAGGCACAAATATCAGAGGGAAGATAAAGTGAAGAAGGAGCGAATTTCAGAGAGAAGATAAAGTGCGGGGATGAGCGTTTATGGTATACCTTTGATCACAAGATAGATTTGATTCTATAATGGATCACTGCTACTAGATTCGGTTGAACTATTATATGAACTCTAGTTGGATAGACTGCGTTCTATCAGCAAGTTGGGTCTTGTGGCAAGCTGGGTCTTGCTTGAGAGTTGGTGCTCCTTACTTCATTTGGTGTTGATACAAAATAGTTGGTGCTGGGAAAATTTATATTACTATATTCACATATGTAAACATATCAATTATACAAAATATTACACAAACATATGGTATCTCTTGTGTCCATTGTGGTTATGATTTGATTGTTCTTAATTTGTACAATATTGTTTAACTACTAATGATTCGGATTATTTTCGGCAGGAAATGAGAGCGGAGATATAATAAAGAAATGCATAGATATATCGCATATATACAATAATATAAAATAAATGTATCATAGATGTAACCATAAACACAGAGATACAGTAATACACAATTTCTATTAATGAAATAAATGTACAAGGAATGTAAAAATACAGAGTGAAAGACTCGCTAGAATGGTGGTAGCTTATCTCTGAGAAGAGATGTGATGGTTACTCGCATTCGAAAGAAGATGGTCATTACAATGAGGCTCTAAGTGACCTTTTAACATAAGTAAAATCCAAAACCCTAACCCCGGAAGATGAAAATCCAAAAGGTTTGCGGGCCTCGATGGAGGTAGTTAATACGTCAACTTCCCGGGGGCATAACTTTTGCATACGATCTTTGTTTGTGGCGCTCGATACACTGTTGGAAATATCTATCCGAGGACTAGAACTTTTGTGCGAGAAAAATTGAATATTATATTTTTTCACTCCCCGTTTTCCCAAAAAATTCCATTTAGGGCCTCAAAACGACTCCGGAAGTTCAGGACCTGAAAAACTGCTAAAAATAGTAAATTACCTAAATTGCCAGAAAACTGTTTTGAGCCAGTTGGAAAATGTGGGTGGCCACTAATATCCACTTGGATCAATCCTCCCTCCTTAGGAAGCAATGGTCTCCATTGCGTTGAGTGCTCAGGGGAGAGGGAAAAGCGTTTGTTGAATCTGCATCTTGATGAGTTGCTTGCCTTGTTGGAGAAGTTGTGCTGCTCAGTTTGTGGAAGTTTGTCACAAACCTGTTGAGGCTAAGGATGTTCAACAAGTCAAGCTACATGAGAGGACGATGTGCAGAAGGAATCTTTGTGCTTTGTTTCAACCTTGTCGACTTGCTTCTATTGGATAGAAGGTGCTTGGGGCAAGGTTGTAGTGGTTGCAGTGTCCTTCTATTCCCCTTTTGAACAGATTGTGAAGAAGATGAATTTTACAGTATGAGATACTACCTTGCGTCACTGTTTAGGTGGAACACTAGTCAGAGCTACGTCTGGTATTGTGTAGAGATGACCCCCCAGAGAAATAATGACACTGCGGGGTCGAGACTCATAAACAACATGGCGTCTCCACATATATGGCTAGCCCAAGAGAACATCACAGACATCCAGTGGGGAAAAATCACACAATACCTCATCCTTGAAGGGTTGGATGTCATATGACAATCGACACTACTGGCTGACACAAAGATCTCGTCCTTAGAAAATCCACCCGATGTTGTATGGTTACGGGTGTGGTGTTGTCGACAATCCCAACTGTTTGATGACCTTTGCTGAGATGAGGTTCTTCTGGCTTCTGCTGTCAACAATAAAATGCAATGGGGTCCCCTTCACCCACATATGTGAATGAAAAAGGTGCTCCCCCTCTTCAAGATCTGTTAGTTCTTCTGGTTGAATTGTTGCGGTTGTGACAATAGCAATGGGGTCTGTGTCGATGATCTGTCTTTTACCAGTATTTTCAGAATCAAATTTTGAATCAGGGTTCGGCTCCTTGTCTTTGATCTCGGCCACCAATGACTATTTTGAGTGACATTCATTGGTGTTTTTCCAGGGGATTTTGTGGAAATCACACCATTTTCATCTGTCCTTCTTTGTCTTCCTATGACCCTTCTTTTCCTGTGGCTTGGACTGGTTTTCGGGAGACTGTTTCTTAGGGTCGTCTTTCTCATACTTTGGTTGTTGCGGATTTGTAGGCCCGAAATCCTGTTTTTTCTGGTTCTTAAATTTCTGCTCGATTTTAACAACATATTGATAAGAAACACTGAGTGATGAGATGTCCAGAAAATTCATTTCAGTTTGGATGTATCTGTGTACAGCCCCACGGTATTTCAGAACCAAATGTCGTTTGGAGTCTTTGATACCTAGCTTGGTGTGCAAGGTATGGAAGGTATTCGTAAACTCCAAAACTGCTTGGCCCCTCTATTGCCACAGTGTGGTCCATCTCATGTATTGGTCCTCGTAGTTTCCAACACGGTAATACTGTTCCCTTACCACATCCACAAAAAAATCCCAAGTGGGCTCGGCCCCATATATTCCAGACTCCTCTATGGAACTTTGCTCCCAGTAAGTTTCCCACCAATGTTTGACATGAGGGAGAGCCTTAAGGAGCACGAAGGTGATCTTTTCTCCGTCGAAAAAATTGTGAACAAAGAAATAACCTTCTAACAGATTTAACCATTTCTCTAGGGATTATGCATCTATCTGTCCTTCAAATACAAGAATATCAAAATTAACTTGTACCTTGAAAGACTAGGTGCTTCCAAAGTGGTTGTTTGATGAAGATGCACCTATTTCTATCGACAGGCGTTGAAGGATGTGGGAAAAATTCTCCATAATTTCGTCCCTTTGTCTCGTGAGAGCTTGCTCAAGCAACAGATTGATAGGACCATCTCCTCCATCATTTTTATTTTATTCCACCATTGAGGGTTTCTTGGGTGTACAAGAGTGATTGTCTTCAAGAGAGACAAGCTCGAGACCCAATTTGATATACTCGAACCTCGTCAGGGACATGCACTGAAAAGACGATCAAGAACAACATGCTCTGATACCACTGATCTGGATTATTTTCGACACGAAATGAGAGTGGAGATATAATAAGGAAATGCATAGATATATCGTGGATATCCAATAATATAACAGAAATGTATCATATATGAAACCATAAACACAGAGATACAGTAATACACGATTTCTATTATTGAAATAAATGTACAGGGACTGTAAAAATACAGAGTGAAAGACTCGCTAGAATGGTGGCAGCGTATCTATGAGAAGAGATCTGTCGGCTACTCACATTCTCAAGAACATGGTAATTACAATGAGTCTCTAAGGGCCCTTTTAACATAAGGAAAATCCAAAACCCTAACCCCGAAAAATGAAAATCCAAAAGGTTTGTGGGCCTCGATGGAGGTAGTTGATATGACAACTTCTCGGGGGCGTGACTTTTGCATACGATCTCTGTTTGGGGCACTCGATACATCGTTGGAAATATCTATCCGAGGACTACAACGTTTTTGTGAGAAGCATTGAACTGTGTTTCATGTTGCTCCCTGTTTTCCAAAAAAACGTCGTTTAGGGCCTCAAAACGGCTCCGGAAGTTCAGGACCCAAAAAACTGCTAAAAATAGTAAATTACCAAAATTGCCAGAAAACTATTTTGAGCTAGTTGGAAAAGGTGGGTGGCCACCGATATCCACCTGGATCAATCCTCCCTTATTTGGAAGCAATGGTCTCCATTGCGTTAAGTGCCGAGGGGAGAGGGAAAAGCGTTTGTTGAATCTGCATCTTGATGAGTTGCTTGCCTTGATGGAGAAGTTGTGTTGCTCAGTTTGTGGAAGTCTGTCATGGACATGTTGAGGTTGAGGCTGTTAAACAAGTCGAGCTACATGAGAGGACGATTTGCAGATGGAATCTTTGTGCTTTATTGCAACCTTGTCAACCTGCTTCTGTTGGATAGAAGGTGTTTGGGGCGAGGTTGTAGTGGTTGCAGTGTCCTTATATTCCCCTTTTGAACAGATTGCGAAGAAGTTGAATTTTGCAGTATGAGATACTACCTTGCGAAACTGTTTAGGTGGAACACTAGTCAGAGCTACCTCTAGTATTCTGTAGAGATGAACCCCTAGAGAAACAATGACATTGCGGGGTCGAGATTCATAAACAACATGGCATATCCACATATATGGCTGGCCCAAGAGAGCATCATAGACATCCAATGGGGAAAAATCACATAATGCATCATCCTTGAAGGGCTGGATGTCTTATGACAATCAACACTACTGGCTGACACGAAGATCTCGTCCTTGGCGAAGCCACCCGATGTTGTATGGATGCGGGTGTGGTGTTGTCGACAATCCCAAATGTTTGATGACCTCTACTAAGATGAGGTTCTTATGGCTTCTGCTATCAACAATGAAATGCAACAGGGTCCCCTTCACCACATCTGTGAATGAAAAAGGTGCTTCCCCTCTTCAGGATCTATTGGTTCTTCTAGTTGAATTGTTGCAGTTGTGACAATAGCAGTGGGGTCTGCATCGATGATCTATCTTTTACCATTATTTTCATAATTAGATTATGAATCAGGGTTCAGCTCCTTGTCTTTTATCTTGGCCACCAATGACTGTTTTGAGCGACATTCATCGGTGTTGTGCTAGAAGTTTTTGTAGAAATCACACCATTTTCTGGTGTCCTTCTTTGTCTTTCCGTGACACTTCTTTTCCTGTGGCTTGGACTCGTTTTTGGGAGACTGTTTGTTAGGGTTGTCTTTCTCATACTTTGGTTGTTGTGGATTTGCAGACCCAAAATCCCGTTTGTTCTAGTGCTTAAATGTCTGCTCGATTTTAACAACATATCGATAAGCAACTCCGATTGATGAGATGTCCAGAAAATCCATTTCAGTTTGGATGTATCTATGTAGAGCCCCACGGTATTTCAAAACCAAATGTCGTTTAGAGTCTTTGATACCCATCTTGGTGCGCAAGGTATGGAAGGTATTTGTGAAATCCAGAACTTCTTGGCCCCTCTATTGTCGCAGTGTGGTCCATCTCATGTATTGGTCCTCATAGTTGCCAACAGGGTAATACTGTTCCTTTACCGCATCCACAAAAAAATCCCAAGTGGGCTCGACCCCATATATTCCAGACTCCTTTGTGGGAATTTTCTCCCAGTAAGTTTCCCACCAATGTTTGACATGAGGGAGAGCCTTAAGTAGCGCGAAGGTGATATTTTCTCTGTCAGAAAAATTGTGAACAGAGAAATAACCTTCTAACAGATTTAACCATTTGTCTAGGGCTTCTGCATCTATCTGTCCTTCAAATACAAGAATATCAAAATTAACTTGTACCTTGAAAGGCGAGGTTCTTCCAAAGTGGTTGTTTGATGAATATGCATCTATTGTTATCGACAGGCGTTGAAGGATGTGGGAAAAATTCTCCATCATTTCATCCCTCTGTCGCGTGAGAGCTTGATCAAGCAACAGATTGATAGGATTGTCTCCTCCATCATTTTTATTTTCTTCCGCCATTGAGGGTTTCTTGGGTGTACGAGAGTGATTGTCTTCAAGAGAGACGAGCTCGAGACCCAACTTGATATACTCGGACCTCATCTAGGACATGCTCTGAAAAAACGATCAAGAACAACATGCTATGATACCACTAATCCGGATTATTTTCGGCACGAAATGAGAGCGGAGATATAATAAAGAAATGCACACAGATATCGCGGATATCCAATAATATAATAGAAATGTATCAGATATGAAACCATAAACACAAAGATACAGTAATACATGATTTCTATTAATGAAATAAATGTACAGGGACTGTAGAAATACAGAGTGAAAGACTCGCTAGAATGGTGACAACTTATCTCTGAGAAGATATGTGATGGCTACTTGCATTTGCAAGAAGATGGTCATTAAAATGAGGCTCTAAGGGCCCTTTTCACATAAGGAAAATCCAAAACCCTACCCTCGGAAGATGAAAATCCAAAAGGTTTGCAGGCCCTGATGGAGGTAGTTGATACACCAACTTCCCGGGGGCGTAACTTTTGCATACGATCTCGATTTGGGGCGCTCGATACACCGTTGGACGGATATATCTGAGGAATAAAACTTTTGTGTGAGCAACATTGAACTTAATTCCATGTTGCTCCCCGTTTTCCCAAAAAACGTCGTTTAGGGCCTCAAAATGGCTCTGGAAGTTCAGGACTCAAAAAACTACTAAAAATAGTAAATTACCAAAATTGCCAGAAAACTGTTTTGAGCCAGTTGGAAAAGGTGGGTGGCCACCGATATCGACCTAGATCATCTAACTTGCAAGAAGAAAAGTTATAAAAGTCCACACACTAATTCACACCCCCCCCTGCCCCCACCCTCTTAGTGTGGGTGATGTGTTCAACAGTAGTTGTGCCAAATGAGTGCCAAAGCTTGTCTTATATAACTTCTCTTCCTTATAACCTTTAACCTCAATACATTAGGTATCACTTTCTTAGTCTAATTTGGCAAGTTATCTCCTACATCAATTCTTGTGCAAACTCCTCACTAAGTTACAACATTGATTCATGATGCAGTAGCATAACCAATTAATCTATGTTCAAAATTTATAAGGTTGTAATGTCTTTTCCTATTGTCCCTAACTTCCAACTTCCTTATTAATTTAGGGAAATCCTATGTGGCATGCCCTACTATTTTTCAAAGGCCACTTCTTAACCTTCTTGAATGAGAGGATTTTATTGAGATATGCCCCATCTCATCATAGTTGAAACCTCTAATTTGGACTCAACCACATCTATCTCTCCTTTCATCACCTTCTTTACCTCTAAAATACCGACGTTGTTGTTAACTTCCACTCTAAAGGTAGTTCTCTCAAACATGTATGCCAAGGATTGTAGGGCCCTACAATTGTTTGAATTATGTGAGTTAGACTTCCAAAATTCACAATGCATGGTGATTAGTGTGCTTTTGCAGTTATCCAGTAAATCATAGTCTATAGGAGGGAAACCATACTTCTTATATATCACAAAGTATTCTCATGTTGGTGCAATGACAATGGGAATTGTGTAAGTTTAAATGTGATGTCTTCACTCATTTGTGGGAAAACATTATTGAAGTGTCTTGGCTCCCACCCTCCCTCACCTTTTCCTATTTCTTGGATTCATTTATACAAGGTATACAATTGTTGTTGTAAGTTCACAAGTTAGGAATTATGTTAAGTTACAAAGACTTGAATACAAAGTACCAAAATAGTACCAAAGATATCTGAATACAGTCACCACACAAGATCTCTGAAACAATATAGAAAACCACCAGTACTTTATTATATCAAACCCTTAAGGTAGGGAAACACCATACAATGGATCCTATTATGGAAGGAATCCTCTCATGTTTACTTGCCTCTTCGAGGGGGCATCCTCCTATTGAGCTACCACTCAAATACAATAATTTTCTTCATGTCCCCTTACATTGCTTGAACACCTTTATATAGTGCTACCATCACCTAAGAACATTCTAGAGGAGAAATATTCTAGAAGTAGAACCTTCTAAGAAGTCCTCTTACATTTATTATATCTAACTACTCATTTATTATATCTAACTACCATAGTGGGCCTTATTTAATAATATAGTGGACCTAGTCCACCTTACATTGAATGGCCTCCACTATTATCATTATGGGCCCTCTGCTCCCCCCCACTACCTCTCTATCTACCTAACATTTGATACCCCTTATGAAAGCGTTGTACTCAACGCTTGATGTACAACCATATACCAGGTTCCCATGGATAAGTGTGGACCATAGTGCTGAAGTAGACTAGAGAACTAGGGTTCCATGGATAAGTGTGAACCATAGTGATGAAGTAGACTATAGAACTAGGGTCCCATTGAGAAATCAAAGCCACCATGTTGAAGTAGTCCAACCGCCATTATAAACCATGGTCCCATGTCCAAGTGCTCATGTGAACTCCACACAAAACATATTGGCACCCAATAACAAACTGAAAATGATGCTCCCAATACTGACATCTATCACGTGGATCCAAATAAGAATATCCATCCATATAGTGGGAAAGGGTCAAAGTTGAATTTGGAAGGAACAATACCATTGTAGAATATGCAGGTTGGATGCTGGTAATCATAACTAGCTCTTGATGTGGGACATTGATGTTCTCTATAGAAGGTGGAGTAGAGTCATCAAATAAAATATGGAAGTGGTTGTCATCCCAGAAATGACAACTGTCCTTATACCAATCATCGCAATCGGCCTCAAAATCATACCAAACATATATTTATTGATTATATTCATCCTTTATGCATGCCATAAGAAATATCTTCTGCATGCTATCCAATGAATCTTGAATACTATGAAAACTATCATTGAGGCCGTCTGTGAGGCCATCTACAAATTCATCCAATTTGTCATTCAATGCAGTGTCATACAATTGAGATTTGAATGCTTTAGTAATTTGTAGAATTTCTTTGAGGGTTTGAGAGGAAATAGCCATCTAAGCACCCTATGAAAATTTATGAACTCTGCAGTCCCACTGCTGTCACAAAAAAGGCCAAAAAATAGAACAATAAATTACAACAGAAAATCACGGCTTTTTCCGGAAAAACCCTGAAAAATTGTTGAATTTAAAATGCTCATAACTTCACTTCCCAGACTCCGTTTCGACTGATTTGTTTTTTTAAATTGGGTATTTTTCCGAGAGGAATTCAAATACCCAATTTGGTTTTCCAAATTCATCTCGTAAAGCTTCATATATGAACCTGAAGTGCACCGCCCTCTTTTTCTTACCTAGAAAATTTCTTCAAAAAGAGAAAAACAATTGTTCCCTTCTTTGGCCAAGGAAAGTGCTCTGATACCAATTGTTAAGTTACAAAATACCACAATAGTACCAAATATATGTGAATACAATCACCACACAAGTTATATGAAACAATATAGAAAACCACCACTTTATTATATCAAGCCCTTAAGGTAGGGAAACACTATACAATGGATCCTATTATGGAAGAGATCCTCTCCTGTTCACTTGTCTCTTTGAGGGGGCATCCTCCTATTGAGCTACCACTCAAATACAATACTTTTCTTCATGGCCCCTTACATTTCTTGAACACCTTTACATAGTTCTATGATCACCTACAAACATTCTAGAGGAGGAATCTTCTAGAAGTAGAACCTTCTAAGAAGTCCCCTTACATTTATTATATATAACTACTCATTTATTATATCTAACTACCATAGGGCCTTATTTAATAATATAGTGGACCTAGTCCACCTTATATTGAATGGCATCCACTATCATCATTATGGGCCCTTTGGGCCCCCCCACTACCTCTCTAGCAACCTAACAAATTATTTTGTAGGCCCATAATGGACTCAAGGCACATTTCATGCTATAATTCCTCCATTTGAGTATACAATTTTGGTTGCCTCAAAGGTGTCCTAGTATGAGGGAGGATTCCACCTATATACCACTCCTCCTATTGAGAATATTAGATCCTTGAATATCTAGTCATATTTTCTAAAAGACTCGCCTAGCCTCTACTTGATGTATTTCATATCAACTATACTATGTTACTTTATATTATTGTCTCTTCAAACTAAGCTATGAAATATTTTTTAACGTCTTCTAATGTTCTTAATACACATGGAGGAGTGATCTACTAATATTTCATGTACCACTACAAGGGCCTCCCAGACAAGTTTGTATGGTGTTCCGCCCTTTAAGTATATATATAAATACATCTTCCATTCCATATGGCCTCACAAGTGAACAAATGTTGTTCAACATCTTCATCACCTTTTTTTTTTCTAAAAATACAAGTATCTACAACAAAAGAACCCCTATTACAATAGCCATATTGGTAGCTCAGCTATGTAATAATATAAAACATGTTGGTCCTCACTAACTTTCAAGGTCTAGCTCATTTCACTTGTAGATATGCTAACACTGATCACTAGGACACTAACCCATTTTCAATTGGTATAATCACACCACCAACTCATATACATTGACTATTAACTAATTCACTTAGAGTACTACTAGTTGGGAAAATTGGGGATACTTGAACATGAAACAAAGGCTCAAGGTGTGGCACGAGTACTATATTGGTTCCACTATGTTCTAGACTCACCATGTGAACTATTTTAGTCTCTCTTTACTAGAGATATCGATCTCTTCCACTGGTGCTGCCTTCTATTTTGACTTGGTGACAAGTTGGAAATATTCCCATTTTTTCATCTCCCATAGTAATCAACAAAAATAATCCTACCCTACAAAAATAATCCTACCCTGTTGGTCTCTCCTATTTTACACATTTGAAATAGTAGATGTCTTTGCACTAGGTCATATTATTTGTCTATCTAACACATATACTTTCTCATGAAACTATCTCCTAGCCTCCTATCCTAATGATTTTTCAAATTTACTAACTATTTTATCCTTCTTTTATTACCAGCTTCTATAGTTACCTCTCACATCATGATTTTGTCACATTTTCTGGTTGCTTCCATGTAATATAGACACCATTGTTTAATTATTACAACTATTTTTCAAACTTGTTCATCTCTATCATAGGCTTGTGTATCCTCAATGGTATCCTTCTACTTTACACCTTCATACTGAGCACATCCATTGCAATAAACCCTAATATAAGTTCCAATCATTTGCTAATAGACTAATGTTTGGTAGGTTTTATATTGTTGTAGAACCATTCTATGTGACATGTGTTCTCTACCACTTTCTTTGTGTGTTTTAATAACCTCCACAAATATCATAACATATTGTCTCCCAAACATCTCTTGATCCATTTCAAATGAGTAATTGACATAATATTATGTTATTGTGCTTGATGGGGATGAATGACAACAATTATTACAAAAAATGATGAAACATCACATTGGAGATGTTGCATTTATAAAAACATGCAAATCAATAGGGGCTCATATGATCATGCTCTCATCAAAATACTTGGAGTTGTAGAAACACAAGAAAGAAAAATATTCATGTTTATGTGTTATCCAACAATCTATCTTTGGATCATAATATAAATTCTCTCTTGGAGGAAACATGAAAATTGGTGTCTGGTCCTATAAATTTAGAGAATATATCTCTCTTAATTTTGGATTTATGCCAACATTTCATGGAAGGGGTGCTCTCTTTGTACTTTCCTTTTATCTCATCCCTACTGGTTACATATCATGAAGTCATTGACATATTTTTCACTTTTAGCTCTAGTTCATGTGTAACCTTGTTAAGCATTGCTAACTTTCTCGTTTTAATGCTTCTTTCCATGTTCTGAAGATAGTTTTCTAGGAATATTTTTGCTAGCAAAGCCTAGCATTTCCTTAGGCACAAAATGAGACAATTTTAAGTTGGTATTTGGAGAGATTCTTTTATATCTACTAGTTATCACATTTTTTACAACCTATCAGTTTCTTTTTCTTTTGTTGTCTCTTAGACTATCATTTTTGGTTTTCCCTTCTTTATTTGTTGTTGGATTTTCCACTCCCTTACTTGATCTTCCTTGATAGATTAGAATATTCTTAATATTCCCCAGAGGATGATGAAAAGAAAAAAAAATCTTTGATAAGAGAATGTCCTTGAAGCACTTGGACCTTTTCTAGGTTTTCTTGAACTCTGTGTTTATGTATGAAAAAGAAAAATGCTTAATAAGAGTTTGGTAAAAGAAAGGTTTGTTCATATTACCTTGAAACTTGTTTTGAATGAGAAAATACAAACACTTGTAAGGTACCATGTGTATTATAATAAGTTGAAACATAAATATTATAACAAATACCAACAAAACAACAAAATATAGAGAATAACAACACCAACAATGATACCTTAAATGATACAAAGCCAAGTTCACTTTCATCTAAGAGGGGGAAACCTCCAGCAAAGTAGAGCTCTATTACAATAATTCTCAATACAAATCATTCATATGCCTTATACTCTTATTTATACTAATTCTATCTTCTAAACAACATTCTAGAGGAATATCCTTCTAGAAGCGGAAGCTTCTATTAAGTGTTCTTACATTGGAATTGTTCACATTATTATATAGGACTTATATAATAATGTCGACATTTATTACATATTATTCTACCTACATGAGGAGTTAGGAAGGTTAGGTCCCTAACATGCCCTCCCCCTTCAAAAACATCCTTGTCCTCAAGGATTGAGATAGGGAAATTGTTGCAGAATGGTAGTTGTCTCCTAGGTGGCATCTTCCAGTTGTGTATCCTTCCAATGAACTAAAGATTCCTTTATGGTGCACTAACAGAGATTATTCTTGTGTTGGTCCAAGCCTGCTTGTGGCTACAACCAAACGGATCCTTCTTCATCTAATTTAGGGAGACTAGTTTGAGTATGGCACTTAATTACGATCACTTTCTTTAAAAATGAGGCATGAAAAATAGGATGGATATTAGAGTGAATGGGAGGAGCTAAATGGTAGGCCATGGGCCCCACTCGCTTAAGAATTATATAAGGACCAAAAAACTTGGGGGTGAGTTTCTAACAGTGTTCAAATCTGAGTGAAGTTTGCTTATAATGTTGTAAACGAAGAAACACTTTGTCCCCTTAAACAAATTGGCATTCTAAGTGACCTTTATCTTCTTTTTGCATCATGTGATTCTTTTCCATGGCCAAATTTTCTTTGAGCGTATGGAGAATGGAAACACAGACTGTAAGAGTGTTTTTGACCTCCCGAACCTTGGAAACACCTAGCATGTATGAGATAAACGATGATGGATATTTCACATAGACCACTTCAAAGGGAGTCATGTGAGTGGTAGTATGGTAAGATGTGTTGTACCACCATTCAGCTAGGGTAACCACTTATTCCACTGAGTTTTTTGGTCATACGCAAAACACCGTAAATATGTTTCCATACAATTGTTGACAACTTCGGTTTGTTCATTAGTATCTAGATGATAGGAGGTACTGAGATGCAAATGGGTGACTTGGAGCCTAAGCAATTCTTGCAAAAAATTTCTAGTGAAATTTGGATCATGGTTGGAGAAAATAGAATGAGGCATACCGTGGAGTTTGAATATATTGTCCATAAAATTTTGAGCCATTATGGATGCGGTGAACGAGTGTTGCAGAGTATAGAAATGAGCATATTTGGAAAGACGATCTACTACAATGATGATGACTGTATTATTGTTTGATTTAGATATGACAACAATGAATTCCATAGAAATATCCTTCCAAATAGTAGGTGGAATCGGGAGTGGTTGGAGTGTTCTTGGAGATTTTAATGTTTCTCCCTTATTGTATTGATAGTATCACATTCAACCACAAAGGCATGGATGTAATGTTTCATACCTTCTCGGAAAAAAAAATGTTTGACCCATTCATAGGTTTTGGTAAAGCCTAAATTCCCAATTGTGGGTGAATCATGAAGCTCAAATAGAAAAGTGGATTTAAGGTTCAGTTGTTTGCTTAAATACAAGAGACATTTATAGCAAATCTCTTCATTGTGCCAAGAATATTCTAAAGAAACTTGAGAATCTTGTTGCAACTATTGGATTAGGCTAGAAATTTTGGGGTCTTGAAACATTCCTGACGAATGGCTTGGAGCCAATCTACAACAATGAAAGAGAGGGAAGAGAGGAACCCTTCTTCTTCATATTTCCTTGAAAGAGAATAAATAACCACATTTTCTTTTCCCTTCTTGTAAATGATCTCATAATAATATCCAAATAGCTTGGTCACCCATTTTTGTTTCTCAAGGGATGAAATTATTTCCAAACAATACTTGAGACTATGATTATCAGTTTTAATTTTGAAGCGTTGCTCCAATAGATAAGGACACCAGAGATCCACTACATGTAGAATATCCGACATTTCATTTCCATAGGTTTATTGACCCAAATGCCACTCTTAAATTTGTTCTCTATTTGTTCGAGGAGAAATGTTGATTATCCTCTGATACACTGAAAATCAATCTTTATCGAGGTTCTAAACAATGAAGTTAGATCTTCTTTTTCTATCTATATACTAGAGCTAGACCCCGATCTTCTCACCGATACACACTGGCCTTTAGAGGATGTCAAATTTTATTCTTGTACCGGTGTATCGGAGTTGAAATCACTTTCTCCCTCCAACACACCAGTGTGAGAATCCCTTTTTCTTGTTGATATTCCAATGGGTCCCACGACCCTCTCACATGATAATGCGCCCCTCACATTCAATTTTGTTCTCTTAAAATCTCTCTAAAATGTTGTTTACCCCATTTGTGTTACCATTTCGATCACTCGAGCTGTCAAACAACAGAAAATACTCCCCATCAACGACATCGAGCCCTCGACTACCAATATTTTATTCTAAATTCTATTCATCACTGGTAAGCATGCACAAAAACTAACCTCACACCATGTTTTTTTCTTTTCTCGTTCTAGGTTTTAAGTATACAAAGAATAGTCTAGGATTTTCCCCATGAACTTTGTTTCATTTCCCTCTCCCACATCTCTTTAAGAGATCTTTGATCATTTAGAGGAGGAATGAACATTAGAGAAAGGGGAGAGGAAACCATGTATCGCACATCCTTCCCCTATGCCCCAATATATTACCTGCATCTCGAATAGCCATGATCGCTAGCACCTGTGATGGAGGTAGGCTTGCCACTTTGTGTTCCCTTTGATATCCCTTTTCTCTCACCGCATTTTGTAGTATGGAAACCACAAACTTGGCCCTTTGATCATGTGAGATGTTCTATTGTTTCTCCCCTTCCTAGCCCCTTTTTTAACCTTGGAAAGAGGAGTGATGGGATCAATGTTTTGAACCAGCGGAAATGACATATTTTTAACCAGTGCTCAAAGAGATTCGAACATAGAAATTGATGAAATGTCAATGGTTGTATAAGAGGAAAATGGTGTTTCCCCACTGATATAGTTGTGTTAGAGGTAAATGACAATTCCCTATTGATACAGTGTATTGAAAGGAAATAGAATTTCCCTACCAATATGTTGTATCAGAGGGAAATATAATTTCCCCTCCGATACAACCTATATTGGTGAGAAAATCATATTCCTGTTGATTTTGAAAATCCCTAATAAGCACCCAAATTCTCAACAAATACCTTCCATCTCCAAAATTGCTTCACATATGAAGTTAATAAGTGTTAAATATTTATTTTCATGATAATTTTCTTGATGTCACTTGAAGTGATGGAAAACATTATTTTGTGGCATTATTATGCTTTGTGTTGCAGGTTTAACTATATCTCTGCCCAAAAGAGGATCCCAAAATCTAGAGAAGGTATTTGTTGAAGAATCTCTTGCGTCGATGGAGGAGGAGGAAGAAGAACTTGACATGCCAGGGGTAGTATATGATGACACCAAGTGCTTCATTGATTTAAAAACTGTCTTGAAATGGGGAGAGATATACCATATCTTCAACAACCAAACATCTCATCAGTTGCCAAAGAAAGATCATGACCTTGAAGTTTTCAAATCCATCAAGAATTCCAAGTTGTAAAAAGCAAAAGCCCACACAACAATATTTCCATGTGCAGAAAGTATCTCATGGATTGTGAAATGATCAAATATGGAAAACATACACATAATTAATGAAGAAGGCCGACTAGTGGTCTCCTTCCAACCTTCTACTATCACATTCTTCTATCATCTGGAAGAAGGGGAAAAGGTATTGGATGACAAGTTGGTGAATAACTTCCCTCGTAATCCTAAGGACCTCTTGAAGGATTGGTACAAGCCTAGAAAATACTTCAAAACTAAGACTTCAAATTAGTATCCTACCAATGACCTCAAGTTGTCATACCAATATGCCATGGTGATGGTGTGCAAACTTTATGGAGAACCAGATGCTCATAAATTCAATATAACTTGGGTTCTCTTGATCCATTACATTACATTCATAGGGTCATCATTCAACTAGGAATATCCTCAACGATGGAATAAGAAATCATTGCCTCCCAACACTTAGACCCAGGGAATTTCCCTAGTTTCGACATGTCCTCCTATATTCTAGACATGATGTGTGTAATTCATGCATACCAAGGGATTTGGTAGTCTTGGAAATTGAATGATCCTCCCATTCACATCTGCTGAAAAGTGTTATGGGAGAACAATTACAAATTCAAGTATCAGAACATCTATGAGGAATACCTAATCCCCCTGTATGAACTCCTTCATTACAAATTGATGCCATGTATGATCGGCAAGGCTCTAGTGTTTTTTGGAAGAGTAGGTGATTGGTACCTATTCAAATATGCAACATACATCAGAGTGTACAAAATGATCAAATATCCTCACATACTTCCTAGATTCGTTCCCGATAGGCTGGTACTACAGGAAGTTTCTTATCAAACTATGATACATGGAGTAGGTTCCTATCTATATAGGGATAATAAGGAAATCTAGCCACCTCTTCCACTCTGGGTGGGCTCATATTCCTTCAAGGAGATCAAGGAAGCCCAATCAAAGGTGAAAACCTTGACCTCTTATCATTTTGGAGAAGAAATATTCTACAGGCATGACCCTTTAAGAGTTGTGAGTCTTCACTGTTACAACTACAAATACAAGTGGACTTACGAGTCAGAGACCTGGGAGGAGGAATAAATACACCACAAAGCCAAGACTTATGATGAAGTAATATTCATGAGAGGGAGAAAATCCCAACATAGGAGAAGAGTAGAAGATGAAAATAAGGCTAGAGTAGTGTAGGAAAAAAGGAAATAAGAAGAAATTTGGGTGAAATCTGAATAGGATCAAAATAAGAAAGAGGAAGAGGCAGCCAAGGTAGCAACTAAACAACAAAATAATAAAGATAAATAAGAAAAAAAAGAAGAGAGACGAACAAAAAAGGAAGATAAAAGAAACATAATTTGTTGAAGCAACCATAACAGAGGAACGAAAGAGAAGAAAAGAAGAAGAAATCAAGCTCAAAATACAAGAAGAATAAGCTCAGAAAGAAGCAGAAGTGAAAGCAACATCTAAGGCAACAACAATAGCAATGAAAGCATAAGAAGAAGCAAGAACAACAACATAAGCACAACAAAGGAAACATGAAGAAGAAAGAGGCCCTGACATGGATCCCATGGATATGGATATTCCAAGATCATCAACAAACATTCCTCTCACAGGAGGACATTTCCCACTGGGTGAGTTGGGATTTGGAGCCTACATGCCTTCAAAATCTCAAAAAGTGGAAAATCTGAATTCCTTTAGGTTCAACAAAGACTCTGGTAAAATAATTTTGCAAAAAAACAGGAAATTACCAGTTTCCAAGGAAACTCCTTTATCAGTGAAAACTTAAGCATGGGTGATAAACATATCACCGATGATCCTCTTTCAATCACTTCAGATGATGTTGCTTCTATGCAAGCATCAAATAAAAAAATGAGAAACATGGATCGTGAAATAGAAGAGAAGAATTAAAGGATAAGGTCACTGGAGGAGGAAGTACAACATTACAAAAGTGACCATGAGAAAATCAAGGAGTTCAGAGAAAGTGTGAAAGGAGTTAGAAAATAACTCCAAAATCTAGCAACCGATATGTACGCAGGTTTGCAGGTCTTCTAACAAAAAGTTTTCCAAATCATGGCTCAGCTCAATAAAGTCCAAACCAAGAATGCAGAGTTTGTTGTGATCAGGGGACGTTTAAATGAGATGAAGAGGTGGATAATAGGGAATCCAGACACCCCGCTTGATTTGTCACGAATGACAAAATGGGAAAATGATCTCAACTACACTACACTAAATAACTACCAACAAGCCAAGGAGAAGCTTGAAAAGGATTTAAATAATTATCTTGCTATATGTACCAAACCCCGCAAAGAATCCTTCATTCTGACTCACAAAGGCCATCTACCTGAAATTAAAGAACCAAGGAAGCCAAATTCAGAAGAGTGGGTATTCTCAGAGTTAGATCAAAACGTGAGGGAAAGGCAGGTGAAGATCAGAACTACATCCAAAGTGACAGTCAATTTAATGAATGACCATCTTATAAAACCATCAAGATCCCATAACATGATCTAGGACTTCTTGGTAAATATAACTAGGGATATGAAAACCCCTTCTCAAAGCTCAACATCCCACAAGGTCTCCCTGGAATCCTTACTAGACCGCAGGATCATCTCAATATTAGGACATCACGAAGTATGGTTCACTTACATAAAAGACAAAAGTAAATAAAATACCATGTGAGGAAATTCGAAATTATTCCCCCCTTGTCATCATCAACTCTTCTTTGTCTTTCTTATGACTAATGTAAGAAAATTGAAAAGGGGAAGATGAAGAGATTAGTAACTGATTCTTGAAAAATTCAAGAAGTCACAATATGAAGTTACTTAGGAAATTATAAAAACCACAAGAGACCCATTTTGAAGTGCTCTTCAGCTTTATAATTTTGAGATAACTATTTATTTTGAGTATAATATTGAGACTCCCTTAGGGCCATTTTGACTGAGAGAATACTTGGATTTCTAGTGGTTTGTTTACTTTTAACTTTTTCAAGTGATTTCTTTGCTTCCCTCAAGTGTTGTAAGTATTTTTGTGCATAGATAAAATTTTCTTTTGTCAACAAAAATTTTATGTTGTTTTTTTCTTTCTCTTTTATTAATTGTTCTGAGATGATGAGAAGGTTTTATGTATGAATGCGTACTTGAGACTTGTTTGGTTATGCTTCCATATATGTGTGTTATTAATCTTTGTTTATTTCTTACAACTATCTGATTCAAAGTTAATTCAAGTATTACTAATATTTCGATCCATTCATTACCCCCTTTAGTTGCTCCCAGATAGGATAAGATAGAATAGGTTTCTTTTCCTGCAGTTAGTTTAGTTTTCATCTACATGCCCTTACATTTAAACCATTCATTCACCCTCAACCCAGTAATGGTAGCCGATCTAGAATCCAGATGGGCTTCCTAATTCAAATGATGTGAAGTCTAATTAGGACCTCATATTGATGATTACCCATATTTATTGAATGTAAGTTTTCACATCAACAGAGAGAGAACATGTAAGGATGGAGTGTAACCAAGAATGGGAACCTATGCCTGTTGAATCCAATTTCCAAGCTATTTTAGCTTCACTCTCCCACCCATGCATTTCCCTACTAGAGTCTTTCCTTCCAAATCAATTATTTGGTTTACACCCACATCTTCACCAACCACCAAGGAAACCCCACTCTCTCGAATTTTCACCACCTTTTGCCACTTCTTTCCCTTCACCTCCTTTGCTCATGTCTCTCCTTGCAAATGTTGTAATTCTAATTTTCCACCTATAAAATTTCCATATTCCACCTTTGAAACCCTATTCTTTCCATCATCTAGCTCAGGAAACAAAAACTCAAATTATACAGGGTGCTTCGTAGGTTCATGGATTACTTCTTCAAAGATCTCAAAACTAGATGTATTTTCTCTTCAAAAAGTAGAACCTTCCTCTCCTTCCAAAGAGATCCACTGATCATCCTCCAAAGGACAATTTAAATCCTAACAATAGGCCTGCAAAAAAGGTACCATCCACTAGAATCACAATAGCTTCCACCGGATTATCAATTGAACCCTAATTTTACCCGCCAAGGCCCTCAGAAGCCTTTCCACCAACATAGAAATACTAGGGTAGTTAGCAAAGATTTCATCTTCGGGAAAGGAGTCTTTAGAATGGTCCATGAGATGAATATCTTCCTCCATCCCTCAAACCATAGCTCCTTCCTACTATAGGATATGAACCAACTCTCACAACGATATGGTTACCTAGATTGTAGAAACAAAATGTAATTTGTGTGAAAAACTCTACGTGCATGAAATTCCCACATGATTTCTCTGGTTGATATGCTTTCAAGAACATGCCAAAATTGTAGTACATTTAAACACAACATTTCTAGGCATATAGAGAAATAAAATTGTTCAAACGTAGGCTAAATACTATTACTCCTCTCAATCTGTATTGGGACACACTACTAAATAATTGTGTGCCAAGAGATGCTACCAAAGATGCAATGTTATCCTTCGAGAAGTCAATTACGAGATCTCTTTTGTGAATAAATATGTAGAGAAACAATTTCTGGACCCAATCCAACCATTGATGGAACATATCATGCACACTAAATGGTGGCCACATTGGACCATTATTTTATTTCTCATCTATCTCAATGCTCTGAAAGTGGAAAAAATTGGAGGAATCATCTTGTAGGGTCATTTTAGTGGCAGGTCCCAGTTTGGAAAATTGGGGTAACCTTTCAGATCCATTTTGAGGCATCAACTGACATTTTGGGGGGTTAAAACTTTCCCAAGACACTCAGGAACCTATGATGCTATTCTACACATCAAGACATTTCGAATGGTGCAAAAATCACATTAATCAGAGCTCATATGCAAAAGTTATTCCTCCCACAAGTTGACCTAATGTGTTGACCACCATGGTACGAGAGGATGTCGCACCATCCCTCGTTACTCATGCATATGGGGCTAGCCACATATTTAATTTCAAGAATATTCTAGAAGGTTCAAAACCCTGTCACAATTGAGGGTTGAAGAAGTCGAAAACCTACCCCTAGATGGCTATCAGGCTATGTTAAATACCGAATCACTAGGAGGAGAAGGGGTTCCATTCTATGTTATTGTATTTTGTTCCATATCAGAGAAAAAAAACTAAGAGTAGGAAATTAGAGAGCATAACAGAGGGGATTAATGTTATGTAGAAACGTAACATGCCATAGGTCTCAGGTAACTCCATAGAGAGTTTCTTCTCCTTTGTACCTACATTATTTTCATACCAGAGAAAAGAGAGTAGAGAAACCTCGCCTTCTAGCTGGGTTTTCTCCTGTAAGGGTTTCTCTAAGCAAATATTTGTGTTATTTTGTGGATGGTGTGTGATTGTATCTTATTGTTCTCTATTTTCAGTATTTTATCTATTTCATGCATAAGCAAAAAATCAATAACTAAATATTCTAGAATCTAAAGGAATTTAACCTTCATAGTGTATATTTCAATTTTATTTATCAAATATGTTGTGATGAACTATTTCAGTGGAATATCTATGACAATTTACAGATCATTTGGCCACACGGATGTCCAACTAAACTTAAAGCAACTAGTTCAAACACTTTTTCATGTCCCCATCAATTTGATGTGTTCATTGATATCTACTCCTCCACCCTTACTTCTTTAATTCCCTAAGAATTAAATGACTTTAATCTGGAAAAAAAAATGATTATGTCAAACACAAATTAATGATGAGGATTTGTAGTTGTAATCCAAAAATATTTACCACATATCTCACATATCTTAGCTCATGACATATGTGCATATGCCAACCCACTTAATTGACTAAATAATTGTCCTACCATGTTTAGGTATTCTTTTCCACCAACACTCATGCCTTTGATTGTCTGTACTTATCCACACAACAATATCTTGATTTCCACGCTGGCTAAGGAAAGGAACTCTTAAAAATATATGTGTAGAGGGAAGGACATCATTCATTTCATTATGTTGTTTTCATGTGGGCTTTTTTTAATAATTGATACTAGTGGTGGAGATACTTTGAAATTAATGAAAATTAAGACATTTTTATTCATTTTGTATAGTTATTTAAAAAACATATTTTTATATAACTATTTTTTTTTTTTTACAAATATTAAACTAATTTCATAAACTATATAATTTTCATACATTTTTGAAATTAAAATTTTTTTGAAAAAATATATATAATTTTTTTATTTTTTAAATTAAAATTTAATCATTACATTAAATTTTATAATTATTATAAAATCTATATTTAACTTAATTGTTATCTTTAAATTATTTTAATTATCTTAATAATAAATTTTAATATAAAAACACAAATTATCTTATTAAAACATAATTTATTATTATTATTTTGAAAATTATATATCACCGTGATTTAGTTATTCAATTTCATCTTGAACACTCTCTACAACATCACCACACATGAAGAAATAATAAAGGATATTACACCTCTACTTAATCTCTATGATTTATTACACCTCCTAATTATCCAAAAAGCTTTTGTTGCTTTGCCTCATTGTACTTTCTAATTTCTCCCCCTTTTTAAAATTTTTTAAGTGAGGTAAAGAATTTGATCTTAAAATTTTAATTTTGGATTGGAATTTGGTAATAGGTTTCTTTGATGGTGCTTCACAAAATAAAGGATTAAAATGTGGGGCAGGTAAAGTGCTCAGTATGATTAAAAATGCATTGTGACAAGGGGACAAATAGTAGGGGAGAACTCCTTGCTTTATGGTGTTTGTTGTTTTTTGCAAAATATAAAAAGATTACAAGGCTATATCTGATAGAAGACTCAAAGATTGTTATCGATTGGTTTGCTAATGATGGTAACTTACCGGTAATCTCTCTGTAGTTATGGATGGAAAAGATTAAACTTCTGAGAGAGAGTTTTCATCAAAGTGAAGCTAAACATATTTATAGATAATATGATCAGATTGTTGATCAACTTTCAAAGGATGTTCTTCTTTTGGTAAATGATGGTAAGACATTCAAACTCTCTTGAAAAATTAGCAATAAACTCTTAGAGGATTGATGCAGGGAAGACTTTGAATTGTTGTTTTTAAAGCTTGTATACTGTAACAATTAATATCATATGGCTGAATGTAATATGTAATGAGGATTGTGTATTTTGGGGACATTTTCGCTGTGTTTTTTTTTTTTTTTAAACTACACTTTTTGTCTATTAAACAGGTGCTTAAAAGATCATGTGTAAAATACAAACCTTATTATATTTTTTTAATATAAATCTTTTTTCTTTATGAAAAAAAAAATAAAAAATTCTATTTTAATATAGCTTGAATTCAATATTTAAAAACTTCAAAAAGATTGAAAACGCGAGAAAGATATTCGTATGACGTGTACTTTATGCATTTTAAAAATAAAGAAAATTGAAAAATATTGAAAATGCAAGAAAGATAATGGCATGGCATGTGCGCCAAAGAAACTTTCACGTGCAACAAATGTGTCCTCTTGATATAGTCTTTATATTTTGGATGCAGTCTTTATACTTCTATGACTATCATTTTCACATTTCTATTTTTAATTTATGTTTTTCTAAAACTTATACTTAAATTTATTTTATTTATTTATGAAAGTGTTTACTTAAATTTATTTTATTTATTTATCAAAGTGTTTTGAGAAAAATCAATAACATAAAAATTATATAATCAGGAAATTATAAAAATATTTGAGAATATTTTAGATACTTGTGGATGTTTTAAGTAAACACTTTAATTTATGTTTTTCTAAAACTTATACTTAAATTTATTTTATTTATTTATGAAAGTGTTTACTTAAATTTATTTTATTTATTTATCAAAGTGTTTTGAGAAAAATCAATAACATAAAAATTATATAATCAGGAAATTATAAAAATATTTGAGAATATTTTAGATACTTGTGGATGTTTTCCCTTTAAATTTTGGTTTAAAACAAAAAAATTGAAAAATATAATGATGTATAAGATGTAATTTAAATATTAATATGTCGAATATATATATATATATATATATATATATATATATATATATATATATATATATATATTTTCAAATAAAAAATGTGAGATACATTACATTATGTGTAGATCATGTTTATATAATTTTATTTTTTTTAAATTATACATTGAATATTGAATTAATTGTTGGAAACAAAAGTCACTCATTAACTTTTGCAGAAATTCATGAGCATATTATGAATTTTAAAGACTTCTACTTAAAAATTATACAAAATGTCCAATTTCCATAGCTACATTTTACTAAAAGATGGCATACATCTTTATGAATTCACCTGTCATCTAAAGAACTAGTCATCTACCCAAAAAGATTAACAACAAAATGTTGAACTAACCTCTTAAACTATATTTATCCTTACTCATATCAAATATATACATAAACAACTATTTTCATAAATTTTTAAATTAAAACTTTTAACTTAAACCAAGAATATAAATATTGTAATTTTCATCTTTTATTTGAAAGTTGTATTCAATCATTACATTGAATTTTGTGATTATTATAATAATCTATTTTTAAGGTCATGGTCAAGCCAGCACCAAGTGGTGTATGAGACCCCATTGTTTGTGGGAGAAGGGACCCCCTAGACCCTTTTGTTTGTGCATACCCTAACCCCCTTTAGATTTTAACTTGTGACCTCCAAAGGGGAAACACTGGTTCTTGCGCCGAAAGGCGCTCTACATCCCAGTATGGGAGAGATGGTAATGTAACATAAAACATTAAAATAATAATAATAAAAAAAATTGTACGCTAAAATTTTATTACCTCCTTAACTAAATCAATACATTTGTCAGGGTGCCCAGTGACTGACCTGCCATTAATGGAAACCAGAGCCAGCACTAGGATCCATTGAAATTGTCCAAAACTACCTTAAAAGCCATTAACAAAATGACAAAAAGTTTGTAGAAGGTAAAAAAGTTGATTCACTTTCTGCAGAGGCTAAATCCTATCAAAATTAAACTGCCACTATCTAAAAAATCCATACATATAGAGTCAAGGGCATTTCCAAGAAAACTAAATTGCATTAATACCAGAAGCAGACGACCTCCACTCTGGAGTGAAGGCGTAAGGTTGGCAGAAAAATAGACATTTAGAATGCATAGGCTCGCTTGAGAATGAGTCAAATAGAGCACCCATCCTATGATTAATAATGTCCCGGTGAAATTGTTGATATGAGATTGCCTCGTGCAATTCGAAGAGAAGCTGAAGTTGTTCCTCTATTAGACGGCGTGGAGATCTATCACCCATGTGAGAGGGACTCAAACTCAGAGAGGCCTGAGAAATTGCTTGAACCAGAGTTGGTTTTGTTGGAGGTATCTCCTCTATGATGGGGAACCCCCAATGCCCCTTAGGGGGATCCCATTCCATTCTCTCCCTTGATGTTGGTGTTGGTGCATGGTGTTGTTGCAGCTCTAGGTCGACCTGGAAATTCCCCTCTATCCCCGAAGGGTCATGGACCTCACTGTTGTTTCCACTGGCGCTCGAATTGAGCATTGCAGAGGGCTAATGGGAAGTAGAGGAATATAAGGAAGGATTGCAGAGACGTCCTTGATTGGCCAAGTAACAATAATAAGTGGGTCGACCTCTTTCTATCGGCATGGTGGTCAGAAGGATGTATATATCTAGGTGAAAAACACAATGGTTAATGGAGTGGAAGTCCATGCTTGAACACACAGAGCGAGAGAATGAAGGAAGCTGCCAAAAAATTGGAATGTCATCAGGAGGGGAAGGGGAAATTAACCTCTGCACAATTGAATGCGCTATTAAGGTGACAAGAATGTTAAACACAGACTTGGTATTGCACTAATGAGAGGATAGCACCCTCCAAATTGATTAAGCTACATTCCCCATGGGTCGAGGACTAGTATAGAGTGTGAGAACATTAATGTATTGCATTGAGAGGCGATGGAATGGAGAACCAATGAACGAGGATGAAATGACTATCAATGTGGACAGATGGCACCAATGACATGACTATCAATGTGGACAGATGGCACCATATCCCGGGAAAATAATAATAAAATGTTAATATATATGTGTGTGTGTGTGTGTGTGTGAAATATTTTAATATATTTTAATATATTTTTTAATATTAATATTTTTTAATTCTGCCATAATATGTTTTAATACTTTTAATATTAATGTACTAAACTAGCATAGATCCATAAGGGCATACAGGGATCTTAGAGGAATCAAATCTCTCTATGTGAACCTTTTTTAGCGTGCAAAAATTGAGGAAAGGTTAAAGGTTTGTACCTCTAAAGATTTGATCTTTCTTAGTGCTTGATAGATCAAGGGTTAAGATGGATCTATGTTGGTTAGTCATTAAACTCACTCAAAATAAAATACATATTCAACATTGATTCTTATCTTTAAATTATTATCATAATAAATTTAATGTTAAAATACAAACTATGCATTCATTATTATTATTATCTCAAAATGATTTATCATTGTGTCTAGTTTTTTATAATCCAGTATGAGGGAGATGCTAAATTCCTTTTGTGCTCAAGTTGACAAGTGGTATATATATATATATATAAAGAACCAAAGTAGATGTATCTTAACCCCATATCTATCAAGCTCGAATAGAGATCAAATCTGTTGAGGCAAAAACCTTTTTAAGAGTGCAAAACTTGAGAAAATGTTAAATGTTTACACATGGGAGATTTGATCCCTCTCGGTGCACCTAAACATATTTGATAGCTCATATATATATATATATATATATATATATATATATATATATATATATATATATATATATATATAA
>ML780692.1:1241364-1275544 GCA_009831015.1 Picea engelmannii | reverse complement strand
TATATATATATATATATATATATATATATATATATATATATATATATATATATATATATATATATATAATTTTTTTAATTTATTATTATTAATTTTTTATTTATTATTATTATTTTAATGAGATATGTTAATTTATTATTTTTTATTATTATTTTAATGAGATATGTTACATCTTCTCCATATTGAGTTGTAGAGTACTTCTTAACCCAAAAAAAAGTAATTATAAGTAAAAAAAAAATATTATTTTATTCATAAATGCTTTTTACTTCTTCATATGAAAGAGACGTGATTTATCATATTTACAAATACATCAAATCCCTCTAAATACAAACATTTCTTAAATTTTATAATCCAATTTTTTTTTGGCATCCCGAAGAATTTGACTCTCAACTCATGATAAAGTAACCTCACCCTGAACACTTTCCACATCATCACTAACATGTAAAAATAATAAAAGAATATTATAAATCCAGGGCAACTTGATCTTTATGCTTTATAACGCCTTCTAATTATCGAAAAGAGCTTTCGCTGTTTCACTTCATTGTGCTCCTTAATTTCTCCTCCTTTTTTCCAAGTGGAAAGAACTTAATTTTAATATTTAAAGCATCGTAGCTTATTTAATACACCCTTAACCTGTACGTTAAAAATAAGAAACTATAAAAATGTTGAAAACAAATGTGTCCACTGGATATATCCGTTTGATATCTCATCTTATAAAAATAAATGCAAGATGTAAGAGTCATTCATGGAAAGCCTCCCTCTCAATCAAACAAAGCAACCGTTGGAAGCTCACTTCCTCACATGCAACTCTCAGCGCCCCGCTCTGCTCAAAACCCATCTGCTCAGCTGATGTTTCAAGCAAAACAGTCATGAGAGGATGATTCATATGACCGGTCGCTACCATGAATTTCTTTCTCTCATTCCCAACAAACACAGGAACGAATGAATCCCTGTACTGTGTATGGAATAAAGATAACCGCATGACATATGTGTCCAATTGATATATACATTTGGTATATCACGTGCAACAGATGTGTCCAGTTGATATATACATTTGGTATATCATCTTATATTTCACATAAAAATAAATACAGAGTTGTAAAAGTCATTAATTGAAAGCCTCCCTCTCCATCAAACAGAGCAACCGTTGGAAGCTCACTTCGTCACATGCAACTCTCAGCGCTCCGCTCCTCTGAAAACCCATCTCCTCAACCGATGTGATCTCAAGCAAAACAGCCATGAGAGGATGATTCATATGACCGGTCGCTACCATGAATCGCTTTCTCTCCTTCCCAACAAGCACAGGAACGAATCCTTTGCTAACTCCTCGGCTCTCCGCTGAAACTTTATATGACAGTGGTGGATTGGGAGTGGCGGGCTCATGAGATCCCATCGGCTCATATTTACTACATTGAATCCTTCTGTGTAGCAATAGTTTTCTGACAAAATGGGGCATCTTGGCCATTTTAGCTGAGATTTGTGTGTACTGCGTATGGAAGAAGACCAGAAAAGAATTGGAGAGAGTGTTTGTCCAAAAGGGTAACTACTGTTGTTTGTATTTATAGTGCTCGTCTGGGGTTGCAGGGCTTTAGCGAATGTTTGCAAAATTGGAAAGGTTGACTAAATTCGCAGATAAGTTTGACTGTGGGCTTTGTTCATAAATATAATTAGGAAAACGTGTTGAATGTGTGAAAACATTGAAGAGAATGAAGGAACGAAGTTCGTTCCTTTCTCTCACGCGTCTCCCATTATTCTTCTCGCTGTAAGAGAGTAATTATTCTTCATTATTTAAAGATGGTAGGTAGGTTAGGAATTATTTGGTGGGCCCACAGTGAGTTATCTATAAACCACTTCTTGTGTTGAACATATGAGATTTAGTAAGCGAGCATACTCATTAGATCCTAAAATTTTGAGTGATATTATCAATAAAACTCTCTTAATCTCTTCTTGATGTATTACATTTCATCTTTACCATTAAAAGCCAAGTTATGACACACTGCTTAACTTCATCTAAAGTTCTTATTATCCATAGAGGGGTGATCTACATATCTTTGAAGTACCACTATAGGGCTCCCCCTTAAAGTTGGATGGTATTCCACCATCTAAGTATCTGTAAAAAAATACCTTTTGCATTCCATATGACATCATAAGTAAAACAATGTTGCTTTACTTCTTCATCACCTTTTCTTGAAATTCAATTAGGTGCAACACAACAACCCCTTTTAGAGTAGCCATATTGCTAACCTAACTATAACATATTTTTCCTAACTAATTTAACAAGGCCTATGTCGTTGTACTTTCAAATATATTAATACTATTCACTAGGACATTCTCACTACAGCTGGAAATACTCACACTTTTAATTGGTATTATCACACTACATACACATATACCCTGACTACTAACTGGTGCACTCAAACTAATAATAATTGGGAAAGTTTAGGACACTTAAACGTGAATCAAAGGCACAAGGGGTGGTGCCAATGCTATATTGGTTCCACTGTGTTCTGGGCTCACCATGCGAACTACTTTAGTCTACATCTTGGTCTCCTCCACTAGTGCCTCCTTTGATTGTACCTTAGTGGAAAGTTGGAAACATCCCCATTTGTTAGTTTGCCATAGTAATCAACAAAATCAACCCTTCCCTACAACAATTTTGAAGAATAAATCTACACCCATGTATATGTTAGTTAGACACTCCCAATCTAACCATCTAAACCAACAACCCTCTCAACTAGGTCATAATATTTGTCCTTCTAACACATACAATTTCTCATACAACCATCACCAAGCCTCTTCTATTCAAATATTCTAACTTGAAAGAAGAAAAAGGTTTGTGCATTTTCCAACAATCCACCTTGAATTCCACTATAAATTCTCTCTTAAAAGAAACATGGAAAATGGTGTTGTGTTCAATAAATTTAGAGAATATATATTGCTATTGATTTCTAATTTATGCCTAGAATCCATGGAAGGAATGCATTCTCTATTATTATTATTTTTTGTCTTCACAATTTTTTCACTTTTAACTTTAGTTTAGGTGAAATATTGGTAAGTATTCCTAACTTGCTCACTTTGTATACTCTTTTCTATGTATGTTTTGAAGATAGTTATTTAATCTCTTTTTTTTTTCAACAAAGCCCATAAGAAAACAATTAACACAAAAATAACACAAATACAAATCTAAATCTAATTCAATGTAAGTTAAGAAATCACATAAAATTAAAAGAAATTGAAGTTGCCAATGTAATTTTTATAAAAGTAAGTAAATTATTTTGGCATTTTAATACAAAGTTGACTAAATCTAAATTTAATTGACTATTCCATTAACTAAATTTAATTGACCATCCATTAATGAATTAGGTAAAAGAAAATGGGTGTTGTCAATATAAACCCATAAAATAAACACAAAATCAAAATTTAATTGACTATCCATTAAGGAATTAAGTAAAAACAAAGGTCTTAACAATAGGGTTGATAGATGGACGGAAAGTTACTGGGATGAAAATCGTTTGGCTTGCCCTAGCTAGCTCTGATTTTGGCCTCGAACTCCATGAGCCTTGAAAGGGGCGGCGAGCCCCCGCCTCTCCCTGATGCAACTAACTTCAAACACTTGTTCATAGCCGAAGTCAAGAAGCTTGCCCCTGATCCACCCTCCAAATTTGTCAAAAGGCTGGATGAAATTTCGTTAATTGCCCTACCACTAGACCAACCAATGCAGATTGTGGTGTCTCTGGCAGATCGAGCCCTGGTGGGACAGTTCGCCAGGCTCTGGCCTTTGCCCTACACCACTGAAAACTGGATCCAATAGAACTAGTGCTCTTTGATCACTAGCAGCGTCACCTGCTATGCGGTTGGTTGGGGTTTTATTTTGTTCGAATTCATCTCCAAAGATGATCGTGATTTGATCTTCATAAATGGGTCGTAGTTCATGGGGCCCCAAGGGTTGTATATAAATCGTTGGACCCCCGACTTCGACCTTACTCTGGATGTTCCTAAGGCAATTTCGGTGTGGTTCAGGCTCCCTAATCTTCTGATTCACTGCTGGTCTACCTCCTCGCTGCAGACCATTGGCAATGGGTTTGGCAAGTACATTGACAAAGCAAACCCCAAAGATCAATAATCTTGTGCCCATATTTGTGTTGAAGTTGACTTAGAATCTAGTCTACCGGAAGCAATAAAATTGACTGTAGGTGACTGGCAGCACTTCCAGAAGCTATACTATCAACAATTGCTATTTAAATGCAGACATTGCCACGAGTATGGGAATTTACAAAAGAACTACCCAAAAATTCCTCAACCTGTTGGGTATGTGTTATACTCTTTGCACGAGTAGTAGTGTCTAAGCGTATGCGTCGGACGCACAGGGGGGTGCAGGGGCAGTGCCCCTAAGAAATTTTTTTTTGCCTTGGGAAATGTGTCATATATTTAGGTGGTTTTTCGACACATGGTTTTTGCCAATGGTTTTCTATTTCCGATTAAGGAATTAGGGTTGTGGACTAATTCAGGTCATTGGGTTAGGGTTTTGGATGTCGTTGGCTCCTATATGTATATTGTATTGTAAACAATGTATTATACATGAATGAATATAGAATATGTTGGTTTTCCCGATTTGGGTTTTGAGGGGAAAAATCTTTGTGTAATGTTTGTATTTGTCATTGTATCTTTTCTGTTCTTTTACTGAATATATGTTTGGAATAGATATTGTAAAAGGTTAAAATCTACATTCGGTATCAGATCTTTGTTGGCTTCAGGGCGACGCCTTTGTGGTAAAGAGTTTGGCTCATGACTGTGATAAGCCTTGTTACAGTGGGAGATATGAGGTATTGATTTTTTAGGTGAAAATAAATGGAAAGCAATTCGAAGATGGAGATCGAGAAGTTTAATGGGAAAATTTATGAGATGTGGAAGCTCAAGATGGAAGATATGTTGGTGGACAGAGATCAGTGGATTGTGGTAGATCCAGGTACTGCACCTACAGGAACTTCAACAGATGACTGGAAAAAGTTGGATCGGAAGGCAAAAATCACAATCCGACTGTGTCTCTCCGATTCAGTATTACTGAATGTGTCAGAGGAAGCTACAACCAAGGATTTATGGGAAAAGTTTGGGAATTTGTATCAGTCTAAGTCCCTGGTAAATAAATTATTCCTGAGAAAGAAGATGTATAACTTGAGGATGAGAGATGGAGACTCAGTGGTAGAGCATTTGAACGCCTTCAATACTATGGTGAGTCAGTTAGTATCTGTTGAGATTAAAATTTCAGATGAAGCTAAATGTATTAGTTTACTGTGTTCTTTACCGTACTCCTAGGATAGTCTGGTTGTGACCATAGGTAGTAATACAAATTCCTTTAAGTTTGATGAAGTGGTCTTATCCTTGTTGTCAGAGGAGATGAGACAGAAGAATATGGAAGGACAGAGAACAAACGCATTATTTGCAAGAGGGCATTCCTAGGAAAGGAATATATCTAATTTCTCAAGTGGGAGATCTAAGTCTAAGGGTAGATCTAAATCTCCTAGAAAGTTTGTAAGGGTATGTTGGAGATGTGGAAAAGAAGGGCACTAAAAGAAGTAGTGTAGATCCAAGGTTGAGAGAAGGAAGGGATCTGAAGAATCTCATTCTATAGAAGAAAAGACCTCCAAGGAAGGAGGGGATGTGTAATTGGCTTCTTCAAGCACACATGCAGATCATGAGGCATGGTTGGTTGACTAGGGGGCATCCTTTCATATGACTCCCCACGAGGAGTGGTTATGTGAATATCAAAGGTATGATGGAGGTAATGTTTTCTTAGGTGATGATTCGACAACCAGAATCATAGGACGAGGAAAATTCAAGTTGAGTCTCATAGATGGAAGGATTAAAACAATGCCTGGTGTTCTGCACATCCTAGGTTTGGCCATAAATTTGATTTTTGTAAGCAAAATGGACGATGTAGGGGTAAAAACAATATTTGAAAAGGAAACCTGCAGGATGGTTCGAGGAGAAATGGTGTTGTTGAAAGGAGTTTGGTTTGGAACTCTGTATAAGCTAGAAGGAAGCACTATTAGTGATGGGTGTAATAGTTCCATTGTTCCTGATATTGGAGTTGAAGAAGAAAGAACTCCCACAGTCTCTAGAGAAAAGGTTATGATGTGGCATCAAAGACTGGGGCATATCGAAGAGAAGGGTCTTTGACTACTACACGGTAAAGGTATGGTTGAAGGTATGTCTAACTGCTCTCTGGATTTTGATTTCTATGAACATTGTCTATATGGGAAGCATAATCGTGTAAGATTCCCCTCTTGTGCAAAGAGGGCAAAAGGAATCTTACAGCTAGTTCATAGTGATGTTTTTGGACCTGTGTCGGTCCCATCATTGGGAAAATCTATGTACTATGTCTCATTTATAGATGACTTCTTGAGGAATACTTGGATATATTTCCTAAAGAAGAAATACGAAGTCTTTTACAGGTTTAAACAGTTTAAGGCTCTTGTTGAGAATCAAATAGAGAAAAGAATTAAGGTGCTAAGGATAGATAATGGAAGAGAGTTCTACTGGAGTGAATTTGAATAATTCTGTAAGAAGTGTGGTATAGCAAGGCAGAAGACTACTCCATATACACCTCAACAGAATGGAGTTGCAGAAAGGATGAACAAGATTTTGATGGAAAAATAAAGGTGCATGCTCAGTGGTGTCGGGCTAGGGCAAACATTTTGGGCAGAGGCAGTGGGTACTGCATGTTACTTGGTCAACAGATCACCCTCATCGGCGTTGGATGACAAGACTCCACAATAGGTATGGACTGGTAATGAACCTTCTCTCACACATCTCAAGGTATTTGGTTGTGATGCATATGTTCATGTTCCAAAGGAAAACATGAGTAAGCTAGATAAGAAGGTTGAAAAGTGTATCTTTATTGGATACAAATATGGTCTCAAAGGTTATAAGATTTGGAACCCAGAAACTAAGAAGGTAGTGTATAGTCGAGATGTGGTATTTAGAGAAATGAAGGATTTTGTTAAATAGGAAGTCCTACCAAGTAAGGAAGAACTAGAGAAAATAGAGTTTGATTTAAAAGATGATGAGTCAGACTCTACAGAAAAAAAAGAATCATAAAAAGAAGATCCTCATACTTCGGTATTGAGGAGATCGATTCGAGAAAGAAGGCTACCGAAAAGGCATACTCCATTTGATTTCCATTCAAATTTTGCTTTGTCTATTACTAATGATGATCCTAGAACTGTTAGGGAGGTAGTAGATTCAGAGGATGCAAATCTCTGGAAAAGGGCCATGAATGAAGAAATGACATATTTGGATAAGAATGAGGCTTGGGATCTATTGGAGTTGCCAACTGGAAGAAAGCCCATTGGCAGCAAATGGGTATTTAAAAAGAATCTGAATGCAGAAGGAAAAATGGAGAAATACAAAGCTCGGTTAGTAGCAAAGGGTTATTCCCAGGTTGAGGGAATTAATTTTGGTGAGATTTTTTCTCATGTTGCCAAGTTAACCTCCATAAGATTTATGTTATCTGTTGCTGCTGCATTTGATTTGAAATAGAACAAATGGATGTGAAGATAACATTCCTACATGGGGATCTGGAAGAAGAGATCTATATGAAGCAACCATAAGGTTGTGTTGTGAAGAGAAAGAAGAAGTTGGTATGCAAGATGAAAAAGTCCCTGTATGGTTTAAAACAATCACCAAGGATGTGGTATCAAAAATTTGATACTTATATGTCGGGACTTGGCTTCACAAGAAGAAAAGAGGATCACTATTTGTATTTTAAATTAATTGGTGATCATTTGATTTATTTGGTCTTGTATGTGGATGACATGTTGTTGATAGGAAACAACAAGGAGATTATCCAGGATGTGAAAACTCGGTTGTCCTCTAAATTTGACATGAAGGATCTCGGTGCTTCAAATTTCATTTTGGGCATGGAAATTAAAAGAGATTGGAAAAGGAGGAAACTTTAGTTAAATAAGAGAAAATATGTTGAGACAATATTGCAGAGGTTTAATATGTAGGAATGTAAACTGGTCAAGGTTCCTGTTCCTGTTGGTGTAAAGTTATCTGCGGATCAGTGTCCCAAGACACATGAAGAGGAGGAGGACATGTCTTGTGTTCTATATGCGAGTGTAGTTGGTAGTTTGATGTATGCAATGGTATATACTAGACCGGACATTGCACATGCAGTGGGAGTTTTGAGTAGGTATATGTCAAAACCAGGGAAGGAGCATTGGACAACAGTAAAAAGGGTTTTCAGGTATTTGCGTGGCACTGCTAGCTATGGATTGAGCTATGAAGGAAGACTGGGATTTGACAGAGTGGTGGATATACATGGCTTTGTGGATGCAGACTTGGATGGAGATCTGGCTCGTAGGGGATCTACAAGTGGGTATGTGTTTAACCTGTTTGGAGGAGAAATAAGTTGGATCAGCAAAAGACAGGTTGTAGTGGCACTTTAAACTATATAAGTTGAATACGTGGCATCCACTCATGTAAGTAAGGAATAAGTATGGCTACAAAGATTGTGTTCAGGTATTGGGTTGGTACAACAAGCTATAAGGATAGATTGTGATAGTCAAAGTGCAATTTTTCTAGCGAAGAACCCAACTCATCATTCAAAGACAAAGCATATTGATATTCAATATCACTTTGTGAGAGACATGGTTGAAGAAAAGAAAGTATTGTAGATGAATGTGGACACTTTGAAGAATGTTGTAGATTCATTAACAAAATCTGTGAGCACTGAGAAGTTCTCTTGGTGTAGAGGATCCATGGGCATTGCTGCCATGGATTGTTGACTATGTAACTCTATAACCCCTTGTATGCAAAGAAAACAACAAGTGGGAGAATGTTGGCTATGTGTTATATTCTTTGCATGAGTAGTAGTGTCTGAGAGTATGCGTTGGGCATGCAAGGGGGTTTGAGGGGTGGTGCAGGGGGCAGCGCCCCCGAGAAAAAAATTTCTACCTCGGGAAACGTGTCACATATTTAGGTGGCTTTTCGGCACATGAATTTTGACGATGGTTTTCTATTTCCGGTTAAGGAATTAGGGTTGTGGACTAATCCAAGTCATTGGGTTAGGGTTTTGGATGTCGCTGGATCCTATATGTATATTATATTGTAAACAATGTATTATACATGAATGAATATAGAATATGTTGGTTTTCCCGGTTTGGGTTTCCAGGGGAAAAATCTTTGTGTAATGTTTGTATATGTCATTGTATGTTTTATGTTCTTTTACTGAATATTTGTTTGCGGTAGATATTGTACAAGGTTAAAATCTACACAACCCCAGCAAGAAAAAGGCCTAGAAGATGGATGCAAACAACCTAAAAGACATAAGGCAAACCCTAAATATGGCTCACGCTAAGAGGGGAAAATCCCAAAACCCCCCCTCACCCAGAAAGGAAGCCTCGTAAAAAAAAAACAGCGCGAACCCGGTAACAGATTCTCTACTCTGGAAGAACCAGAAATCAAGGGAAATATGATTGAAATTATTCCACCCATCACCCTACTCTCCCCAGAAAATGAAAGAGCAGATCCTACCCCAACATCCAACATGGTCCTCTCCCAGGAAGTAGTCTAGGCATACTAGGGATCAAAGGATGACCTGTTGGAAGAAGAGGAAGGGGAAATAGATCCAATACAAAGCACTAAGAAAACTTCAAAGAGAGCAAGACAATCAACAAAGGAACGCAGAGAAGAATAAACTTACAAAGAGAAGCTGCAGGGAGGACAATCAACCCTAGACGGGATGATCAACCCAAGAACAACGAGGCAAAAAGGGCAGTTCCATAAAGGAACGACCACCACCAGCAAAGGCAAGTAATGAAATTCGTCTCCTCGAATTGTAGAGGTCTTGAGAGCAAACAGAAAGATGAAGCAATGAAATATCTAATGTGCATAGCCACCCCAGACATCCTCTTAGTGTAGGAGACCAAGTTGGAAGAACAATAGTTCTTCCAGACCAGAAAGTCATTCTGGAACTCAGAAAAAGGAATAGTCGTAAGCTCCTGAGGTGCCTCAGGCGGCCTAGGCACTCTATGAAATCCCAACAAGTTCGAACGGATCCACTCCCTCACTGGTTCACACTGGATTTTCAAAAAGTTTTTCCATAAAGACACAGGCCTTTAGGTAAGTCTCTTCAACATTTATGTCCTAGTTCTTCTTACAGAAAAAAGATTTTATTGGGATCTATTCAATATTACCTGCAGCACACCAACCAGAGAATATAATTCTAGCGGGGGATCTGAATCTCACCCTAAATGCCCATAAAAAAAAAGGAGGGACCCCGTCAGAGACCCCCTCCAGGAAACTGTTGATGATCTAATATTGGATTGGAACCTAGAAGATATTAAGCCTCCCAAAGGATTGTTCACTTGGTCCAACAAAAGAATAGGCCTAGGACATATTACAGCTCGGCTCGATAGATTTGTAGCTTAGCACTCCCTCCTCCTTCTTGGGCTTAATCTTGATTCCTCTATTCTTCCTTTTAATGCCTCAGACCACAAACCTATCCTCTTAGCAATCTCGCAAGATTGCAACCTGGGCCCCATCCCTTTCCGTTTTAGCACCTCTTGGATTCAACATCAAGGGTTTGTAAATCTTGTCTCCTCAGTCTGGAAGGAAGTAATCACGGGCCCTCCCTTCTTCATATGGGAAGAAAAGCTAAGGAAACTGATAGTGGCTCTTAAATCCTAGGACAAATCTTTCAAATCCCCCCTCCATCAGCGATTGGAAGTGCAACACACCCTGGAACAACATTAAATCCAGGCAAATCTCCTCCCTGTAGATCCCCTCTCATTGGAAAAAGAACACTAGCTTCACAGGAATCTCCATCGGGCTTGTCGTCAGGAGGAGAATTATTGGCAGCATAAATCTAGAAATATTTGGCTCCAAGCAAGGGATAAAAACACAAGCTTCTTCCACAAACAGGTGGAAGGTCGAAAGAAGTTCAACTCTATCAAATAAATACACACCCAAGAACAAACCCTCTCCAACTTTGAAGACATTAAAAAAGTTGCCCACATACACTTCAAAGATATCTATACAGAAGAGCCCCCTACCCCAGAAGCTTCCACCTGTGATGTCCTAAACTTGATTCCCAAAAGGGTCTCCAGGGAAGACAACTCAGCTCTCAAAATGACGATCTCTAAAAAACAAATCAAGAAAGCTATAACTAATATGGATTCTGACGAAGCCCTAGGTCTAGATGGATTTACGGCCCGGTTCATCAAAGTCTGTTGGAAAATTATTAAGAACAACCTCCATAGAATGATTCAAAAATCACAATCCTAGAACAAGATTGGAGGAAGCACCAACTCCGCTTTCCTAGCCCTCATCCCAAAGGAAAAAGAGGCCACTTCCTTTTATCGATTAGACCAATCTCCCTCTACAACATTGGCTACAAAATTATCACTAAAATCATGGCCAACCGACTCAAACACATCCTGACTACAATCATTCCAGAAAATCAAGGTGGCTTCATCAAGGGCAGAAACATCAGTGACAACATAATTCTTGTCCAGGAGGCCATTCATTCAAGACAAACTCGGAAAGAAAAAGGTATGATAATCAAACTGGATCTTGCAAATGCCTTTGACAGGGTAAGACATAGCTTTTTATTTCAGGTAATGCAACGTCTTGGGTTTGACCACTTCTTTGTCAAATGGACTCAATATTGCATTATAAGTCCTTGGATAGCACCTCTAGTCAATGGTCGAGCAACTAGATTCTTCCAAGCCTCCCGAGGTCTACGACAAGGCCGTCCCCTCTCCCCGCTCCTCTATGCCATTCATGCATTGGTGTTGAGCTTCCAACTGGACCAAAGTCAACATATTCGAGAGCTAATGGGATTGCGCATAGCCAGAGGGGTCAAATATATCAATCATGCTCAGTTGTCGATGACACCATCCTCCTTGGAAGCATAAGCAACCACTCGGCCAGAAAATTCAAATTTGAGCTAGACAAATACCAAGCCATCTCGGGTAGCAAAATAAATTATAGGAAGAGTCAAATCTATGGCTGGAATTGTACCTCGAGGGAGATGACTGACATCACCCGAATTTTGGGAATAACGGGCAAAACTCAATGGGATTCCTTCAAGTACTTAGGAGTCCCCATTTTTAAAGACTGTGCCAAATCCTCTTGCTAGGCATCTATAGTCGACAAATTCAAAGCTAGAATAAGCGATTGGGGTTCAAGATGGATAAACCCAACATGTAAGATAGTCCTTATAAAATATGTCCTTATAATATATCAATGTTCAATTATGTTGGCTCCAAGAGGCATTATCACTAAAATTGAAGCCTTGTTGCGTCACTTTGTATGGAAAAGAGGAAAAAATAAAGACAACACACTCTCATTGGTCAGCTGGGGGAAAATTACTCAGTCTATCCCTGAAGGTGGTCTTCATCTCCATGATCTACACACCTAAAATTTGGCCCTAGGAGAGAAACTACTTTGGAATGTAGTGTCAGGGAGGCACTCCTGGTGCAAAACAACTATATAGAAGAAATACTTTACTGGCTCGAGGCTCCGATGTCTAGACGCACCTCCTAAAACCACTCATGGCTCTCCGATCTTCTCTGCCTACTCAAAAGTGCACAATTTATTCGCTCCTCCTCTTACTTGGATTCCAGGCAATGGGAAACAAATTTGAATGTGGAAAGAATCCATAATGGGGGACCCCTTGATCGATACTATACTAGGCACAGATCTCCTTAAAGCCTCCCTAAAAGCTAAAAATATTAGTACCCTTTGGGATATTTCCCATTGGCAAAGAGACGGAACCAAAGACTGGGTGAGTTGGATCTTCCCTGATTGCCTCCCCCAGCTGCATTGGGAAAAAGAGTTGTTGATATCTTTGCTTCAAGGGAAATCCCCAATATCTAAACAAATCATGGACCAACGAGGCTAGGGATGTCGGTCAGGGGACTACTCAATAGCAACAGGCTACAAAATCCTCTCTGCGGCGCCCCAGGATCCAGGAAATCTGGTACTTTGGAAAGAAATCTGGCAAGTCAAAAGTCTTCCTAAAGCGGACTTCTTCATTTGGACCTTAGCACATAATAGTATCCTGACAAGTGATAATCTTAGGAGGAAAGGTTGGGAAGGTCCCTCGATATTCCCTCTCTGCTGCTCCCATGAAGAATCAGCCGACCATCTGCTCCTTAATTGTCCTTTTGCAAAAGAAGTTTGGAGCTCAACCCTGTCAGGGTAGGCCCCGACTGTCCAAATCCCTTCGAATATCCCTTCTCCGCTAAGTAACTGGAACCCCTTATGTCCCTTTCTTCTCAAGTCCAAAGATCAGCTTAAGTGTTGTTGGATGACCCTCCCTAAATTTATTCTTTGGAAAATATGGCTCGAAAGAAACGCCCGAATTTTTAGAAATCAGACCTCCACCCCTACCCATGTTTCTGTCAAATCCAAAGCTCTCCTGGGAGACTGCCTCTCCTTCCTTTGGTCAAACACCAATAATCATCCTCTCTCCCCTTCTGAAGAAGCCTGGATTCATATTCTCTCTCCAGATCTAACCCCCCCTCCTTCCCCAAGCATTTCTATGAATCCTGGGAATTGTGCAAGGAGCAGGTGAAGTTCAAAGAATGGAGGAGCACTTAGCACAATCACACCATTTTATTTGATGGAGATTCAAAAGGAAATCTAGGGGCGACAGGAGGGAGAGGGGTCCTCTATGACCCCGATGAAATCTGAGAATTGGTCTATTCCTGGGGATTAGGGGAAGAAACCAATAAGATGGCAGAAGCTCTGAGTCTCTGGAAAGGACTCATCCAAGCTCGAAAGCTAGGCATTAATGAAATCACAGTGATAGGAGATTCTCGGATCCTCATCCAAGCCTTGGTCAACACCTCGTTACTAAACCAAATGAAGCTTCGACAAATCCTCAAGAAAATACAACAACTCTCTAAATCCTTCCAAAATATTGACTTCTTCCATGTGCTCCAACAATTAAATGGAGAAGCGGATCAGGCAGCTAAAGCCGCCACCCCCTTGAGCAAGGGTAAACTCTCTTTCAATGGGACCCTGTCCTTCACCCATTTTCGTTAATGGTCTATGGCAGGAAATTAGTTGGAGACCTCGAGACAAGTGGCATCTGGACTCTCCGTGCATCTTGATCCGTGGGAGCACCTCTCTGTCACACAATTTCGTCACTTCCCCCATGCGCTGGTACTTCTCCCTCCAGTTCACGTCACTCCACTCATCCTCCATTGAGCCTTCCCTCATGCCCCTCATGCAGAACTTTACTGAGCCCATCACCCTCTCGTAAGGCACTCGAGCGAGATCCCTCCAAATCATGGCGTCGCACGCTCGTGCTGCAGATAAATCAAGAGTGGCAGAAGCCTCCAACTCAGCCTTTTATCCCTTGGGTGAACGTCTGTCTTGCTTGACTCTTTACGCCTGGTTCCTTGCCCCTCAAACTCTATTAGTTTTTTCCCCAGCCCGCCCAATGGCCTCTAACTTTCAGTCTGTTGTTCCTCTCAATCCCCCTCCCTCACTGGAACAGGAAATCTGTGACTTGAAGCGGAATCTCAGCATGCATAGAGGATTTCTTCTCCGATTAGACGGGGAAGGTGGCAGAAGGTTCGAGATGGCCGAGGAAGATCTAATTCATCTCAGAGAGGAAGTTGTAGAGGCCCTCACGCACACGACACAACAGGTCAATGGAAAAATTGCAGAATTGGAAGCCAGGGTGGTAAAGTTTATAATTTTCAACGGGTATATATAAATTCAGCAAAATGTGAAAGATAACTTGAATGATTTATTTGGAAAGTTGATGGGGATCTCAAGAGAGTTAAAAGATAAAATATAATTATTTAATAACAGTTGGTTGTTGCCTTATTGCACGTGAAGTTGCATATGGCAGAATATCTTTCCTTTTTCATGTGTTGACATGACAATATTTGCTTAAAGTAAACATCGTAATTTCTCCACACGCAAACACATGATTTTATTTGTTTTTCTCTGAAATTGTGTAAGTGTTTAGATGTAAAGAATTTGGTTTTAATATTCAATATTTAAAATAGTCGTAGCTTATTTAATACATTCTCCTTTTTATATACATTTTTATTTGAACCCATTCTCAATGTTGTAAGCTTTTACTTGATTCATCCCATAAAGATGTTCACATCACATGTGCGCCAAAGGAATTTCATGCGACATATCCATTTGATATTAAATATATATCTTCTTATATTTTCATATAAAAATAAATATAAGATTTTCATATAAAAATAAATATAAGTTGTAAGAATTATGGTGTTATATTTTGATCTAAAAATAAATATAAGTTGTACGAACGATCAATGGAAAGGTTTCCTCTCAATCGAAAAGAACAAGCGTTGGAAGTTCACTCTGTCAAGACTCAAGAGCTATACTCAAATCCCAACTCCTTAGCCTATGTCTAAAGGAAAATATTTTTAATATCATAAAGGAAAATATTTTTAATATTATATAGAAAAATAACTTATTTTTTTAATTCCTAATGATTTAGTTAAGGTTTGGCATTATTATGTTTCTTTTATGATTTAGTTAAGACTTGGCATCATTATGTCATCCTGATTGTTGGTGAATTTGGCTAGAATTTAAAGCAATTTTGGGGAGCCTCTTGTCATCCATGTTGTTTATCTTATTCTTGTACATTAAGTACCTAATCATAGTTGTGTTCTCAATGGGGGAAATGATAGCTTTTATGAGAAGGATATGATAGGGTGTATTGCCTTTAATTTTGATATTATAAGTTATAAAATTCTTTTGGATATGTTCTATCTTTCTCCAGGATTCTCAAGAGATACTGCATCCCCAAACTTTACATACGTACAAAATAACAAGAGTGAAAACATTCTTAAAGAGGATCTTTTTCTTATCCCATAGCCAAAGGTCTACTAATTTACAATTATTTTCAAGTCCATAATAATCTTTCCACCCTCCATTTATCTTTTTCTCAGTGTTGTAGTAGTTCCAATTGAGCTTGTGATTAATATCAATTCCAAGATACTTGTACGAAGGCACTTCCTCCAAGGTATTGTTGTCATATATGAAAGTATCATAGATGATCTTGTTGGATTTAATTATCACAACCTTCATTTTTCTAGTGCTCACATTCATTCATATACTAGAGAAAAATTCCTTGAGGATGTCAAGTTGCTTACTGAGGTCATAGGGACTCTTTGCCATAAAAACAATATCATCAACAGAAAGAAGAAGGATGATGACTATACTAGGAAGGGTTGGTCCAACAAAATCTGCAACTTCATTAGTTGTTTTACCACTCAGTGCATAATGTTTATCAATAATATGGTCACATGGGTTTAGCTTAGGTGGTTGGGTAGCAAGATTGTTATCCTCCCCATCCAGGATCAATTCCCACTAGTGACATGTTGGCCCATTGTGATAAGGATAGAAGGGTAGACAACCCCTGGATAAAGGTTCACACTCTAGTGTACTTCCTTTGGGAAACCTTTGGGTACTTCCTCCTCATTCAAAAGATGGTGTTTAGTGTAAAGTGTGCCTAACCCTTTAGAAATAGAATATAACTACACTACCAAAATTTTGATAATAGTGACACCAACTAATTAAGTTATTTTTAAAGTATATATATATATATATATATATATATATATATATATTATATATCCTAATTCTTTGAATTCATTCTTTTTTAGATTATGGATATTATTTTCTATTTTTAATATTTTGATTTTCCAACCCAATGTAGAGATATGTGTAACTTTGATGCCTATAAATCAAAATATTAAAAATAGAAAATAATATCCATAATCTAAAAAAGAATGAATTCAAAGAATTAGGATATATATATATATATATATATATATATATATATATATATATATATATCCTAATTCTTTGAATTCATTCTTTTTTAGATTATGGATATTATTTAATATTTTGATTTATAGGCATCAAAGTTACACATATCTCTACATTGGGTTGGAAAATGCACCACAGTTCTCTCAATGCAACATTAAATTATAGCATAAAGGATGCTATTTTTCAACAATTTCTCTCAACTAAGTGCTCCACAATTTAAAATATATATATATTTTAAGCTTTCATCTATTCCATCAAGTCTACAAAATCTTAAACATCTCCAATTGCATCATAGTTGGGTAGACTTATAAATTATGATCTAATCCATATTATTATTCTCTCCCTAGTGTAATGTCTATAAATGAATCCAATGGTTGTCTACTTGTAAATTTTATAGAGTCTCATTGATATTAGTATCAAAAGAGTATATACTCTTCCAACTTACCACTTTATATTTAATTGGGTTCACGTATTCATCTCTAAAAAATGCATTCAAATTGTATATTTAATCGACCATAGATCTCTCAACATCATCTTCATCATATTTAACATATATCATTTCCTTATATTGATCTAGAGTTTGCACAACCTTAGTCCATTGAGGTTCAAAATTCATTTTCCTCCACTTTAGGTTAATAATTGCATAATTATCAAATGCCCACTTAATTCTTAGAAATGTAGCAAATGTGTCATTCTCATCCATAATATTGATAGCTTCAAACTCCATAATTGCATTGATCTTTTCAAGATCAACCTCAACTTTCTCCAATCTCCCATTGGGTAAACCTTTCTTATCTAGATGCCACTAAATGGGTGAGTACACCAACCTTGGCTTTCCTCTAAGCTCCTAAGGTTTATTAGGTAAGGTATTTGCATCTAAGCTTAAATCCGACATATTTTAACATCCTTCACTTCAATTCTCATATATGTGCATGGAGTTGAAACTTACAACACATTCTCTGTAACACCCCTATTTCCCCCAGTTTGTAAATATAAATATATTAGCCAAGAGACTATGGAAAACTCGATATATGTAAATGTTTGATTTGATGAACCTTTGTATAAAAGGTCAAGAAATGTAATTTATGTTATTAATAGAAATGGATAAGTGTTGCATGAGTGCTGAAAGAGGGGGTTTTCAAACATAGACCACGAATGCTATGAAAGAGATGGTGAGGGGAAGAAGGAATGATTGAGATAACCTCCGCCAAACCAGTACCTTGTTGGATTTAATTACTTAGGACATGAACAATCCTCTGACCCAGGGATGAATTACAGTTGGGTTGGTAGGTGGGAAGACCTCCTCAAGAGTTAATGAGGGGATGTGGCAGAGCACACATATGAAAGGCTTTCAGACCTAACTACAGATTGTAAATTTGGGCCACACACAATCTTGTTGAGGAAGGAAAGAAAGGAAGGCATGGTGGGTAGAGGAAGGGCTCCGAAGAGAAGAAGAGAAGAGAGACTAAGCTCTCAAGTTTGAGGAGGAACTGGGAAACAAACGTGTTCTGGTCGCAAGATCTAGCTAGCAGGGTTATGATACAAGCTAATAAATGAGAGTGATGAGTGACTGAGAAAGTACTCAGGAGGGCCTCCTTGCTTGGTATAGAGAGAACCCGTTGCCAAGATCCCGTGAGAGGAGGAGAGTAACCTCCATCCCTGACTATTGTTGAGTCGAAATAAAGAATTATCTCTTAAAGCATCATGGTCTAGCTTGGGGGTGGCCAGTGTTAAATCCATTAGGAGTGACTGAGCCTATGGTTGGGTGGAGACAGGCACCCCTTTCAACAGTCACATCATGATTTCTGGTTCTGATAAGTATTTCCATATTTTGTATTTTGAAATGGAGTAATGAATGAATGTATGTATTTATACATCTAAGAATGATCTTTGTATTGAATGATCAAGTTATGTGCATGCATTTACCTTCTTGTTGACTTATGTTTCTGATTGATCATCTATGTTCCCCAGTTTATCCTTCGAGACTTATTGGGACGTAAACCTGTAGGAGGGATGGGATAGAAAGCATTGCATCAATCTGACCCTGTCAGTTTGGAGAGGATATCTCCTTCAGACTCCTTGCTGAGCAACCGAGACACCATGCCCAAGTACTTAGCAAGTTTATGATGAGGAAGATGTGTTTAGCTCTCAAGAGTTTAGAAGGACCCATGTGACCAACACCCAAGAACCCTGTGCTAATCCTAAGGGGGCTAAGTCCTTATGGCTTTAGAACTCCAAAAGTCCGAGACTTTGGAGTATTGTCGGCCCAAATAGTCACAAACTGGATTAAGGTGACCAAGAGTCATAGTTACCTGTAAGGTTGATCGATGTCTGGTGAGTTCCCTAGTGGATAGATAAACCTATCTTATCGACTAAACTAGGATCCAACTCCTCATCGCGAAGTAGTGTGATCCACCGATTGAGAACGTTCGGGAGCTCCCTCATCCATTTAATCTACAATTAGAAGACTTCAACGAAGTTTTTCTTTGAGAGAATAGAGATGTTATAGCATCAAACTCCTTGAACACCGAAGTTATGAATTAAAGGAAAGTCGTATATTTGGGGGATATCATTAGGATCCCTGCCTACCATCTGATCATCCAGGAGGAGGGACCCACACATAGTACTTCGGTGAAGTCATGATTCAGGAGAATGGAGTGGCAGTAAAAGCCAAAAACCTCAAAGGTCAGAGTTGCGACGTGACTAGGACTATAGAGCTAGGGACCCTTTGGGTTCTTTCCTAGATGTAGGATACATGATGTAGTCATCCCGACGTTAATCGCTTCAGGAGGACATGGGTGTTGTAACACCAAAATCCCAAAAGGCCTAAGTTGCAAAGTAATGTGGGTCGTCGATCAACAGATTCTTAGGGATCTCTCTCAATCGCCGATATACAGGGGACATGTGGCGCTAGACCCTTTAGTTCAGAGACTGGGAACTTCAAGGAATTTGAGGTGTGGTGTGTCAAAAATCTTTGAAGCCCAAAGTAACGAGATTCGTCGATTTGAGGACACTGCGAGACTTTTCGTAACTGTTAGATCTGGGTGGTGGTTAGCCCAACGTTGACCAAATTTGGGAGAAAAGAGGAGTTTGCATCGCAAAAATCCCAAAGGCCAAAGTTGTGAAGTAATGTTAGCCTTGGATATATGGATCCACTTGGTCGGATCTTGACCGTGATATTTGAGGGATGTTAGAAGGTTTTCAGTCTGGTGTGACATCACAAGTCAACGTCACCAAGGTGATGTGAACCCATGATTGATGTGCCATGTGTTAGCTCGATCTATGCTTTTTGTAGACCCTATATGCCTATTGGAACATGACACGTGTCACCCCTGACCCTTCTACGTGTCAGACCGTGGTACGTGCTCGCCTAGCCAAAGTGGTTGGTGAAGTGACCAGAACTCTGGGAGTCTGAGACTTCGAGACTTCGAAGGATTTGGAGTGTAGTATTGTAGAGAGACCAAAAGGCCTGAAGGCCAGAGCCACATGAAAATTTTACAGGACTTCAGAAGTTCTAGTGCATAGATAGTAAGGAGGCATTTGTTGGTTGTGGAGCCTGATTATCTTCCTGATTCATAGGTCCTTGCTTTCAACCATGTTTATACCCCATGAAGTATTTACACCCCAGAAGTATGTACACTCTTCCACGTGGGGAAGTGCAGAGGTGGGGTACCCCCTCTACAGGGTCTGGGGGGGCCATCCCCCTGGCTGGGGGGTATGGGGGCAAGCAGGCCCCCAAAGGAAAAATTGCCTTGTAAATGTATATTGTATTTTCATTGTAAACATGGACCATTCATTATAAGGTCGCAGATCTAACGATAGAGATTATGTTAGGGTTTTTTTCCCTAGAAGGAAACCCTCTTTTATAAGGGAAATGTATTGCGGCTATGGTTGATGGTGAATATTGTATTATGAGATAGGATACTGTGAGACTAAGAAGAGGAAGTTACAATGGGTTTGTTGTAGGTTGTATCCCTTCATATGTTGGACAATAATAAAGGAAGGACTTGGCAATTTCTTTGGTGGATGTAGCCCACACTGGGTGAACCATGTAAATCTGTGTCTCTATTGTATTGTGTATATTCTGTGTTTTGTTTCCGCATTTGTTTTATTTTATTGCTCCATGGTCCTATTTTTTTTTCTAACAGTATTCTGCGTTGAAGAGTCGAAGCACCGAAGTGTCAAAGTTCTTGTTGGCCTATGTGTTAGATGCTTGCATGTTAGACGAAGGTTGGGTATAGTCGTGGGATTAGACGGTGGATGGAATTCCACCCTGGATGAAGGAACTTGGAGACAATACATGTGAGGTGGATTCACGTGGATTCCATGTGTCTCTCAACCAATGAACACCCAAATAAATTTGGGAAGCCATAACTTGAAACCCAAATCTCGGATTCGATATTGGTAGCAGTCATTAGAATGTTACGAGTAATTAGAATAGGAAGAATACCTTGGAAAAAGGAATTGAAATGTTAAGGAGAGCGAAATTTTGATGCCCCATCCCTAGGAAAGATACTCAGGGGTCGGGTGTGTTACAAATTAGTAGCAGAGCACGGTTACAACAATTGACCTACTTGGGCTCATGGACGAATTGCGTAAAAACCATATTTAAAGTACTTTTAAGGGTGACACCCTATCTTACCTCTTTCCTAAAGAGTCTGGTTAAAATTTTATTGAAGAAAAGAATGAAACTTTCTACTGTGTGTGTGTGTTTAATAAATATGAACTGTGCGTTGTTCATAAACTAATAGACTGTTGGCTAATAGTAGGTGTTTTGTTAGCACTCAAACAATCAATAAATTGTGGGAAAACTACAAGTATAAAGGATGGTGATGCACCATGAAGTGGGGGGTGGCTCCCACAACAAAGATGAAAAATATGACGAAAGGAGGGCGATGGAGAACCCTTCGAATTTGGATGAAACTATGAGAAGCCTCATGGACGAATTACAGAATTGCAAGGCCGATAATAAGAGATTGATGAAGGAGAAAGAAAAACAAACGAAAATTAATGCATTGTTGCTGCAAATTTTATCTGATATACAGAGGCAGTTGCAGCATGTACCAACAACCATTCAAGTGGACCGAAAACATATGAAGAGAAGTCAAAGTTTTCCTGAGATACGAAAATGTGGTCCCATAAGTGGCCACATTGAGAGGAGTGCTTCAAGGAAGGTCCAACCTGGAGGCAAGAGACACTCATCGAGAGATTCCTCTAGAGAGGAAACTGACAACTACGAGGGATATTCTAGTAGCAAAGCTAGCTCACATTCTCAAAGGAAATGAAAGAAGCGAAAGCAGTCCAAAATTCATGGTCCTGAAAAGTTCAAGAAATCCAAACCACCCTCTTTCAATGGAGAGATTGAGAAGGGGGAAGAGGTAAAAGCTTGGTTACCTGGTTTAAATAAGTATTTCAGAGTCCATGACTACTCTGAAAACTTGAAGGCTCGAATAGCCATATTCAACCTGAATGGAAAGGATTCCATTTGGTGGGAAGACCTTAGGAATGTGAAATGAGTCCATGAGAAAGACTTGTCATGGAAACAGTTTGAGAAACACTTCAAGGAGAAGTATATGCCAGAGAAATATTTTGATGGGAAGACTAAGGAGTTCTATGAACTCAAGCTGGGACAACTCACCTTAGAGGAATATGGCACTAAATTCCTTGAGTTGTTGAGGTATGTACTCTACATAAAGGATGAAAAGGTAAAAGTGCAGTGATTTATTAGTGGGTTACCTCAGACCTACCGGGGCAGTATCGAGTTTGACGATCCAAAGACCTTAGAAGACACTATCTAGAAGGAAAGGTATTTTTATGAATAGCTCGGGAGTCAGATAGAGCCTCGTGAGGACTGGAAGAACAAGAGTAGTTCGGTATTCAAGAAGAAGGGGTTTAAATTCTAAAGATTTAAGAACTATGGGAAGGGTTCTAGGACGAGCCTTCCTACTAAAAGTGTGTATCAACAAAATTTCCCCTCCCAGAGTGGAAACAAACCTTTTAGAGAAACCCCATGAAAGAATGATAACCCGAAGAAAGAACCCTTGAAATGTTGGGGTTGTAGAGAAGAACATCTGTTGAGGGATTGTCCACATAGAAAACAAAAAATTAGGCGAGTCTAAAATATCCAAGAAGCTACCATAGTCAATGATGTGGCTAGGAGCATGCCACAGATTTATGCAGCCTTGGATAATAACCAGGACGACCACCAAGCCTCAGTGGTGGATATGGAAGGTATGATCACCAACCATTTAGTTTCTATTTTAATTGACCCTGGTTCTAATTTAAGTTATGTGGCCCCTCAGATTGTTGATAAGTGTAAACTGCAACTAGTTAGACATGTTAAGCCATCGTTGGTACAACTATTTGCTGGAAACAAAAGAAAAGTAGTAGAGGTCATACCAGCTTGTCAATTCATTATGGATGGATTTCCCACCCAAGCGAACCTTAGCATACTTCCCCTAGCATATTATGACCTGTTGGTTGGTATGGATTGGTTAGCCATGTATAAAACCAATTTATACTGTTACCATAACAATTTGGAGTGAAAAAATGAAGAAGGGAGAAAAATAACCCTTCAAGGGGTTGAGAGGCCTGTCTCAGTGAGATGAATATTAGCCCTTCAAATGAAAAAGTATTGCAAAAAGGGATGTCCTCTATATAAAATACAGGCGTTGGAATCTATTGAGGATGACAAACCAAACCTACAGTACCACCCCATATTAAGAGAGTATAAAGATGCATTTCCATAAGAGGTACTGGGTCTACCTCTTAGAAGAGACATTGACTTCTCTATAGAACTTGAACCAGGAGCAGTTCCAGTGTCTAGGACACCCTGTAGGATGAGTACACTAGATCTAGTTGAGCTCAAGATACAACTAAAGGAGACGATGGAAAAATTCTACATCCGGCCCAACGTGTCTCCATGGGGAGCACCTGTCTTGTTTGTGAAGAAGAAAGATGGCACACTCCGACTGCGAATAGACTATACACAACTCAACAAGACAACCATAAAGAACACATATCCCTTACCAAGAATCGATGACTTGTTTGACCAATTAGGGGGTGCTTCCATTTTCTCAAAGATTGACTTAAGGTCTGGATACCATCAAGTCCAAATCAAGGATGAAGACATCCACAAAACAAACTTCAGGACAAGATATGGTCACTATGAATTTGTGGTGGTGCCATTTGGATTAACCAATTCCCTCACCACTTTTATGTTCTTGATGAATAATGTACTCAACAAATTCCTAGATAGATTTGTATAAGTTTTCATTGATGATATCCTAATCTACTCCAATAATAGACAGGAGGATGAAGAACATCTTAAATTAGTGCTTCAAGTACTAAGAGAGTATCATCTCTACGCTAAGTTTAGCAAGTGTGACTTTTTCCAGAAGTAATTCCATTACTTAGGCCATGTTATTTCTGAAGGAGTGACAGTAGACCCTGACAATATCAGATCTATCATGGAATGGCCTACCCCAAAGGATGTATCTGATATCAGGTCCTTTATGGGATTAGCAAGATACTATAGGAGGTTCATAAAAGAATTTTCCAAGATTGGTTGTCCAATCACTACCCTTCAGAAAAAAGGGGGTTAAATTCACTTGGACATTAGAATGTGAAGAAAGATTTCAAGAACTGAAATACCTTCTAACCCATGCACCTGTGCCGAAGATTGCAGACCCTGATGATGACTTCCTCATGTGTACAAATGACTATAAGGAAGGACTCAGAGGATTCCTTATGCAAGAAGGGTGTGTAATTTTCTATGAATCCAGAAAATTGAATGCGCATGAAATTACATGATCTATGATCTAGAGTTGGCTTCCATAGTGCATGCTTTAAAAATGTCGCATTACCTCCTGGGTAGGATATTTTTACTTATGACATACCATTGTGGTTTGAGGCACCTGTTTGATCAACTGAAACCCAATTCCAGACAAGCTAGGTGGATGGCTCTCCCTAGTGAGTTTGATTTTGAAATCAAACACATCAAAGGAAAGTAAAACAAGGTGACCGATGCCCTTAGAAAAAGTGTGAAAATGATTCACCTGGAAGTGGTAAGAACCTGTGAAACAGATGTCAGGGAGAGAGTCAAGAATGCACAAGAACCAAATGCAATTTTCAAGACCGTGACGTCATACCTAAAGCAAGAGCCCATGGAGCTAAAGTATGAAGGCTATCAGATGCTTGATGAAGGCCTAGTGACCTATAGAAATAGATTGCATATTCCAATTTGTGATGACTTGAAGAGGTTCATAATGGATGAACTACACAAGATACCATATATTATTCATCCAGGTTATCAGAAAATTATCACGACCACTAGGAAACAATTCTATTGGCCTGGATTGAAAAGGGACATAGCTAACTATCTAGATAAGTGTCTAGAATGCCAACAATTTAAGGTAGAACATCAGCACCAAGCAAGGTTGTTACAACCTCTACCAATTCTAGAATGGAAATGGGAAACCATCTCCATGGATTTCATCATCAGATTACAGAAATCGGCCAAGCGGAATGATGCCTTCATGGTAGTGGTGTACAAATTAAGCAAGACTGCTTACTTCGTTCTTGTCAATTCAACTTGCAAGGAAATAGATATTGTCAACATTTTCATGAAGGAGATATTCAAAATGCATTGCATGCCTAGGGAGATTATATCTGACAGATACATAAAATTTACTTCAATCTTTTGGAAGTCCTTAATGGATGGTTTTGAGACTAAATTGTTGTTTAGCACAACCTATCACCCTCAAACGGATGGACGAATAGAAAGAGTGAACCAAATATTATAAGACATGTTAAGGATGCATGTAATGCATCATTCTAAGAAGGGGTAAGACTACCCACACTGTTAGAATTTGCTTACAACAAAGGTTATCAAGAGTCAACGAAGATGAGCCCTTTTGAAGCACTCTATGGTAGATGGTGCAAGATTCCAATCAACTGGAGTAATCCAGTGGATAGAATTACAATCAGACCTGACATGTTGAAATAAATGGAACAACAAGTAATTTAGATCAAGCAAAATCTGAAAACTTATCAGGATAGACATAAGAGTTACGTTGATAGAAAGAGAACTCCCAGAGAGTTCAAGACAGGAGACCATGTCTATCTCAGAATTATACCTAGGAAGAGTTCCCTGAGAATGGGAGCTTGTGCCAAGATGGAACCCCGATATTGTGGACCCTTGGAAATCTTAGATAGAGTGGGATCTGTAGCCTATAGGCTAGCACTCCCTCCCATAGTGAAGGAACATAATTTTTTCCATGTTTTGTTATTGAAGAAATATGTACATGATTCTAATCATATAATTGACTGGTCTTGTGATTCAGGTGGAGCCGAAGAGACAATTATTGCTAGAACCTCAATGCATACTAGACATGAAGGAAACCTCACTCAGGAACCGAACCATTGCATAGGTCAAAGTGCAGTGGAAACACCTTGGCCCAGGATGCCATGAAACATGAATATCCCATTTTGTTTACTTATGTATATGTAGAGCACATAGACAGATAGAAAATCGGGGACGATGTTCCTTTAAGGGGGAGGGGATTGTAACACCCATGTTTCCCCCAGTTTGTAAATATAAATATATTGGCCAAGAGACTATGGAAAACTCGATATGTGTCAAGGTTTGATTTGATGAACCTTTGTATAAAAGGTCAAGGAATGTAATTTTTGTTATTAATATAAATGGATAAGTGTTGCATGACTCTTGAAAGCAGGGGTTTTCCAAGATAGACCACTGATGCTATGAAAGAGATGGTGAGAGGAACCAAGAATGGTTGAGATAAACCCCACCAAACCAATACCTTGCTAGATTTAATTGCTCAAGACCAGAACATTCCTTTGACCCAAGGATGAATTATAGTTAGGATGGTAGGTGGGAAGACCTCTTCAAGAGTTAATGAGTGGATGGGGTAAAGTGCCCATCTGAAAGGCTTTCAGACCTGACCATGAACTAGGAATTCATGCCACACACAATATTGTTGAGGAAGGAAAGAAATGAAGGCGTGGTGGGTAGAGGAAGGGCTGTGAAGAGAAGAAAATAAGAGAGACTAAGCTCTCAAGTTCGAGGAGGAACTGGGAAATTAACTTTATCTGGTTGCAGGATGTGGCTAGCAAGGTTATGATACAAGCTAATAAATGAGGGTGTTGAGTGACTGAGGAAGTACTCAGGTGGGCCTCCTTTCTTGGTATAGAGAGAACACGTTTCCAAGATCCTATGGGAGGAGGAGAGTAACCTTTGTCCCTAACTATTGTTGAGCCGGAAGAAAGAATTCTCTCTCAGAGCATCATGGTCTAGATCGGGGGTGGCTAGTGGTAAATTCATTAGGAGTGACTGAACCTATGCTTGGGTGGAAATAGGCACCCCTTTCAGTAGTCACATCATGATTTATGGTTCTGATAAGTATTTCCATATTTTGTATTTTGAAATGGATTAATGAATGAATGTATGTATTTATACATCTAAGAATGATCTATGTATTGAATGATCAAGTTGTGTGCATTCATTTACCTTCTTGTGGAATTATGTTTTTGATTTATCATATGCATGCCCTAGTTTATCGTTTGAGACATCTTGGGATGTAAAATTGTAGGAGGGATGGGATAGAAAGAATTGCATCAATATGACCCTATCAGTTTGGAGAGGATATTTCCTTCAAACTCCTTGCTTCGCAATTGGGACACCATGCCCAATTCCTTAGGAAGTTTATGATGAGGAAGATGTGTTTAGTTCATGAGAGTTTAGAAGGACCCATGTGACCAACACACAGGAACCCTGTGCTAAGCCTAAGGGGGATAATTACTTCTAGATTCGGAACTCTGGAAGTCCGGGACTTTGGAGTATTGTTGGCCAAAATAGTCACAAACCGGCCGAAGGTGACCAAGAGTCATGATTACCTGTAAGGTTGACCGACATTGGGAGATTTCCCTAGTGGATAGATGAATCTATCTTACTGACTAGACCCTGATCCAACTCCCCGTCACGAAGTAGTATGAGCCACCAATTGAGAGCGTTCGAGAGCTCCCTCGGTCATTGAATCTACACTGAGAAGACTTTGGCGAATTTCTACTTCGAGAGAATAGATATTCTATAGAATCAAACTCCCTGAACACAGAAGTTACGAAGTAAATGAAAGTCATAGATTTGGGGGAGATCATCAGGAGCCCCGCCTACCACCCGATCATCCAAGAGGAGGGACCCGCACACGGTACTTCGGTGAAGTCCTGCTTAGAGAGAATGGAGTGGCAATAAAATCCAAAACCCCCGAAGGCTAGAGTCACAAAGTGAATAGGAACGTAGATCTAGGGACCCTTCGGGTTCTGTCCTAGCTGTAGGATCCATGATGTAGTCAGCCTGGCATTGATCACTTCGGGAGGATAGGGTTGTTGTAATGCCAAACTCCCCAAATTTCAAAGTCGTGAAGTAATGTGGACCATCGATCCATGGAATCTTAGGGATACCTCTCAATCGTCAATATATAGGGGACGTGTGGCGCTAGAACCTTTAGTTCGGAGACCATGCACTCCGAGGACTTTGAGGTGTTGTGTGTCAAAAAGATCTGAAGCCTGAAGTAATGAGAGCCATCAATTCGAGGATGATTCAGGACTTTTCCTAACCGTCATATCTGGGCGATGGTCAGCCTGAAGCTGACCAAATTTGGGAGAAAATAGGAGTTTGCATCGCAAAACTTCCGAAGGCCAAAGTCGCAAAGTAATGTTAGTCGTGGATCTATGGATCCACGTGGTTGAATCTCGACCATGAGATTTGAGGGATGTTATAAGGTTGTCAGTCTGGTGTGATGTGACAAGCCGACACCACTACAATGACCTGGACCCATGATCAATGTTCCATGTGTCAGCTTGATCTATTCTTTTCGTAGACCCTATATGCCTATTGGAATGTGACACATGTCACCCCTAGCCCTTCTACGTGTTAACCCATGGTACATGCCCACCTAGCCAAAGTGGTTGGTGAAGTGACTGGAACTCCGAGAGTCCAAGACTTCCGGACTTCGAAGGATTTGTAGTGCAGTAATGTAGAGAGACCAAAAGGCCCAAAGGTCGTAGCCATGTGGTAAGTTTACGGGAATTCAGAAGGTATAGTGCGTAGAAAGTAAGGAGGAATTCAACGTCAAAGTGTCGAAGTTCTTGTTGGCCTACGTGTTAGACGAAGGTTGAGTCCAGTTGTGGGATCGGATGGTGGATGGAATTCCACCCTGGATAAAGGAATTTGGAGACAATACATGTGAGGTGGATTCACGTGGCCCTCAACCAATGAACGCCCGAAGAACTTTGGGAAGCCATAACTTGCAACCCAAAGCGCATATTTGATCCTGGTAGCAGTCATTAGAATGCTACGGGTAAGTAGAAAAGGATGAAGACCTCAAACAGAGGACTTGAAATGTTAAGGAGAGCAAAATTTTTATGCTTCATCCCTAGGAAAGATACTCAGGGGTCGGGTGTGTTACATTCTCACTATCTTTCTCTTTCCTACCATGTGGGTATCATCCTCTAGAATAGGAGCATTGGTCACAATTACATCCTCCTCTCCTCCTAATAGTTGTTTAAGGGTAAATCATGAATCTCAATCACACTTTTTGGAAACCTATCCATGTGAGAATGGTTGATGTTGACCTTGAGCAAGGTTTTATATTGATGTAGGTTTTAATCCCTCCATCGAGCTTTAAAAACTTGATTGAACCTTTTAAACCAAAAACAACTATAAACAAAAATACCTTGATTGAGGATTTCAAAATACCTCGACTGAAGGATTTTAAAGCCACCAATCAAGGTATTTTAAAACCCTCGATCAAGATCTAATTCCCAATTGAGGGTTTGAAAATCAAGAATCCTTCCCCATTTTTGTAGGTTTTCATGGAATTTCAATTTCCAGTAGGTGGAATCCCTTCATCTCTTCCACAAAAGGTGGTGGAATTGGTGCATATAGATTCATCATTCAATTCTCCATCCAATAACATATAATTTCCTCATTTTGATTTCATAGGTCATATTATTTTTTTTCTAAACTTAGACAAACTTTTTTCTCTCAAGTACTAAATGCTCTCAATGTTAAAAACTACACTAAAAAATTATAAAAAAGGGCATTTTGTTTTTCATTTTACATAAGCATGTGAAAAAAAAATAGGAACACAAAGGTGTATAAAATGTGACTCAAATATTAATTTGTTGGCTTCAAAAAATAATAAAAAATATAATTTTTCCAAAAAAAGAAAGCACTGTTACATTCTATATCAAATGTGCTCATATGATTTATTTTTTTAATTTATATACTGAACCGTGAATTAGGTGTTGAGAACAAAAGTCACTTGTTATTTTTTTTGAAAATTTGCAAGGATAAGCATTTAATTAAATGAAAATTTGACACATTAAATTTCATTAATATATACTTTTTAAATATCATTAGAAAGACAACACAATTCCTTGCACATTGATTTTTACCACACATCAAAATTCACAATGTATATATGGCATTCAAGGGATTCAATTTAAAAAATATGTAAAATATTAAATTATTATAACCACATTCCACTAAAAGGTGTTACACATATTCATGATTTCACCCTGAAGGGTAATGCATAACGATTTGGACAGCTTGTCACTATCCAATATCTTAAAAAACCTCTTATTAGATCACGTGTTAGCTCCATCATCCTTTCCTCCACCCTTAGGGAAAGTTCAGGTTCTTTGGATCTCCTTTCTATTGTCAGTCTTGAGATAGGTATTTTTATTATGTACAAAAATGGTGCCACAAAGTGTAACAATAGTTACACCACACATGAGTAGGAGTTTCTCTCATATACTCTTTCTTCCTTACTACTATAGCAGGAAAACCCCCCTATGGACTACACTAGGGTTCAACATGTAGGCAAATCTAACCGTCTAAAATTCTCCTGCTTTTTATAACTACCCTGAATACACCCCACATTCATGCATGAAATACAAAGTGAAAAGATCCGGTAACTTTACCTTTAACTTCGCGTCCGGTGTCGATCCTTTCGCATTCGATTGCTCTGCTAATTGCAAGTCTCCTCCCAAGGATGACCTGCATTCAAAAACAGATAAATAACGAACTATAAACATGCATATCATATGTAAATCATGGGTTAGATGTTAGAATAAATCATAAATCAAACAAAAATATTTGAGACATCATATTTCGGTAATGAACAAGTATTTCTTTTATTGATATCACAATGTTTACTTACAATGAGATCGATGGCTACTCCTTGAACTTGGTTCGGGCTCCTCTTCACCAAGATCCAACTGTGCTTCCACATATATTTCTCCTCTCAACCTCTCTCTAGGGAATGGAATAGGCTTATGATGGAGGAAAAAGGCAAGAATGGGAAATTCTGGTACAAATCTCACAAGGTGCCTGCAAATTCTTGGGGCAAGGAGGGGATGTGAAATGGGTAGAGTTTCATTGTTCTTATGCTTGGCCTTGGAATGAGACCCCAACACTTCCTTTTATATGACAAAAGGATGGTTATTCGGTTGGGTGACGGGCTATAGGCGATGGGACAGTTGGGTAACTACCCAATAGCCCATAATCTCAACTAATTCCTTGCAACTTTTTATTTTTGCAATTTTTGTGAGTATACACAAGCTATAGTGGTGCAACTAGCATACATACATGGGTTGTAGTGGTGCATAAAGCATGTGTATGTGGGAATTAGTGGTGCAGGGCGTGTACATCTTCAAAAATAGTGTTTTTAAGAACAATTGCTCAGTGGTGGCTTGGAAAAAATAGCAAATAAGAGGGCTTGATGTCAGGTATGCATGTGAAGAGAAATTAGGGTTATAATAGATTCCCCCTAATGTGTGAGGTCAGAATAGCATCTGATGGCCGAAATACATTACAAAATCTTCACCATTGTATGAAGCGAGTGAGCCCGGGACCAGGGTTCGAGAGGTGCCATCTGCAAAAATAACAATTGTCTCTCTGAGGTGGGCATACCCATGCTCGGGATGAAATAAATCATGGCTTCCAATCAAATACATTGCAGATCCATGTCATATATAACTATATAAAGTGTAGCCGCGAGAAATACACAATGGATCTACATCTCAAAATCAAAGATATACATGTATAGTATCCATCTTCAAGAAGCAAATGATGCCTTATGGTTCGAGATGATGCCTTTAGAGCTTGAGAAACAACTTCAACATATTCAAACTCGGGTAGGAGTGTAATGTGAGTGTACAACTTCACTACCCAAAGGTCTTCGACAACTCATCGGGAATAGACAAGAGGATCTTTGTGATCAGGCAGAGAACTTCATTGATTTCGAACAAGGACTTGATTGGAATTTTGGGATGGTCGGGAATGAGCTCAAAAGAAAATATGCAGAAAGGTTGACTCAGGTTGGGTAAAACTTCCCTTGGACAATAACACGACAGATGATCAGACTCAGGAAACATGACATTGACATAAGTTCACGATGCAGGAGGTAACACAAAATCTCCATGTGTTTGGAAGAATAACCAAATGGAGGAGGAAACAACTCTATGCAGTGAGAAAAACTTCCTAAGGTCATATTAAATCCCAAATCTTGACGAACAAACGTAAGGATGTGCTTTTTCCAAGGGAGACTCATTGTGTTGCCATAAAAAGAAAATACTTTTCCCGTCCTCTTTTTGGGTTATATTTGATTTTTTTGTCTTTTTCAATATTTTTGAAGAGCTTGAAAAAGAATAAAATAATGCTACTTATAAAGGAGAAACGAGTGTTGCAAGCATACTAGTTCCAAGTGCAAGGAATGTTGGTTGTGGAGCCTGATTATCTTCCTGATTCAAAGGTCCTTGCTTTCAGCTGTGTTTATACCCCATGAAGTATTTACACCCTAGAAGTATGTACATTCTTCCACGCGAGGGAGTGCAGAGGGCGGCTACCTCCTCTGCGGGGTCCGGGGGGGATATCCCCTCGGTTGGGGGGTCTGGGGGAAAGCAGGCCCCCAGCGGGGGTTTGGGGGTGAATCCCCCGAAGGAAAAATTGCCTTGTAAATGTATATTGTAATTTCATTGTAAATCTGGACCATTCATTATAAGGTTGCAGATCTAACGATAGAGATTATGTTAGGGTTTTTTTCCCTAGAAGGCAACCCTCTTTTATGAGGGAAATGTATTGCGGCTATGGTTGATGGTGAATATTGTATTTTGAGAGAGGATACTGTGAGAGAAAGAAGAGGAAGTTACAACAGTTTTTGCTGTAGGTTGTATCCCTTCATTTGCTGGATAATAATAAAGGAAGGACCTGGCAATTTCTCTGGTGGATGTAGCCCACACTGGGTGAACCACGTAAATCTGTGTCTCTCTTGTATTGTGTATCTTCTGTGTTTTGTTTCTTCATTTGTTTTATTTTATTTCTCCACGGTCCTATTTTTCTAACAACTGGTATTAGAGTGAAAGGTAACTCGTAGGAAAAGAGGGTTCCTGGTTCGAGTGGGAACAATGTCGGAAGATGGAAAGTTTAGGGTCGAGAAATTTAATGGCCAAAACTACCAGTTATGGAAGATGCATATGGAATATTATTTATATCAGAAGGATCTATTCCTACCATTGGGTGGAGTAGCAAAGAAGCCGACAACCATGAAGGACGAAGAATGGGAGATTCTTGACAGGAAATCTCTAGGAATGATACGGGTGAGCCTGGCAACGTCGGTGGATTTCAATATTTCCAAAGAAAAGACACCGAAGGGTTTGATGGACGCATTGGCCAAATTGTATGAAAAACCCTCGACGTCTAATAAGGTATTTCTAGTGAAGAGATTGTTTAATATGAATATGTCAGAAGGTGGGTCTATTGCAGATCATTTGAATGAATTTAATACGGTTACTAATCAACTAAGTTCTGTAAAAGTAGACTTTGATGATGAGGTCAGGGATCTTCTAATCTTGTGCTCATTGCCAGAAAGCTGGAACAACTTGGTCATGGATGTAAGTAACTATGTCTCTGGTTCAAATACTTTAAAATTTGATGATGTTGTTGGTGTTATCCTTAGTGAGGAAATGCGGCAGAAAATCACAGGTGAGACATCAGGTAATGCGTTGAACATGGAGAACCGGGGAAGACAAAAGGATAGAGGAAAGGGCTTAGGGAACCGCGAAAATTCGAGGAAGGGCAGGTCCAAATCTAGACTTGGAAATATAGAGTGCTTGAATTGTGGGAAGAAAGGACATTTGAAGAAAGACTGCAGAGCTCCAAAGAAACAAAGAGATGGACAACAGGAGAGAAATCAGGAAGAAAATGTAACAGGTGATGTGTTACAAGATGCTTTGATTCTTTCTGTAGATAATATTT
>ML780692.1:1221998-1238051 GCA_009831015.1 Picea engelmannii | reverse complement strand
TAATTTCATTGTAAATCTGGACCATTCATTATAAGGTCGCAGATCTAACGGTAGAGATTATGTTAGGGTTTTTTGCCCTAGAAGGCAACCCTCTTTTATGAGGGAAATGTATTGCGGCTATGGTTGATGGTGAATATTGTATTTTGAGAGAGGATACTGTGAGAGAAAGAAGAGGAAGTTACAACGGGTTTTGCTGTAGGTTGTATCCCTTCATTTGTTGGATAATAATAAAGGAAGGGCCTGGCAATTTCTCTGGTGGACGTAGCCCATACTGGGTGAACCACGTAAATATGTGTCTCTCTTGTATTGTGTATCTTCTGTGTTTTGTTTCTTTATTTGTTTTATTTTATTGCTCCACGGTCCTATTTTTCTAACAAGGAACACACTAATGCTCAGAGCAAGGAAACATGTGTAGGAAAAGGACACTCAAAAAAATTCTTCCATGGTTCAAGGTGTCAAGACGCAGAGGCAAAGTCCTACAAGGCCTGTGTATAAGGCATGCTTCAAAGGTTTAGTTGAGAGTAACATGGAGCTGACATTAGGCCAAAGGCGCAGGGATGAAAATGTTATTAATAAGACACGATGAAAACCCCCTTTAATGTAATTTTAATGAGCCCAGAGAAGGTAAGATTGGTGGTTTTTATTTTTTAGAGAGTCTGAAAAAGCATAAAAGAAGACTCCGCTGGGGTACCTTTTTCGAAGGTAGTCTATTCGGTTCGAAAAAAGGGGTAAAATAGCACCAAAAAGACATCTATTCAAAACCATTTTAACGAGTGTGACAAAGACAAGATCACTTGACAATATTTTCAATTTTAAGGAGTCTGAAAAGAGCTTAACTATGGACTCACATCCTTTTTCTAGATTTAGTCTCCTTAGCCCAAAAAGGTATAAAATCTACTTAGGAGAACTCTCTTAGGGAAATTAATATCCCGAGGTGTACCTTTTTCCTCCTTAATCTACAGGCTAGAAAAAGGGGTAAACTCATGCCAGTAGATGTTTTTCTGAACCAATTAATGAGTGTGGAAGAACAAGGTCACTCGACGATATTTTCAATTTTAAGTAGTCTGAAAAGAGCTTAACTATGGACTTCGTAGGGGATGTTCTTCTGGACCAGTTTAACAAGTGTGAAGGAACAAGGTCACTCGACAATCTTTTCAATTTTAGGGAGTCTAAAAAGAGGTTAACTATGGACTCCATGGGGGTTCGTTTTTCATAAATTTAGTCCCTCGAACTCAAAAAATGGTTAAAATTATACCTGAGAATACTCTTCTAGCGAAGTGAAGTTCCTAGAGTATACCTTTGTTCATAAAATTTACCATCTAGAGCTAAAAAGGGGTAAACTACCGCTGTTTAGACGTGCCTTCAAGTTTTAGTTTGGCGAGCGTGAAGGACAACAAGTTTTCTCAACAATATTTTCATGTTTAAAGAGTTTGAAAAGGGATTAAATAAGACTCCATAGGGCTACGACTCACGTATGAAACTGGTTCAGGTAGATCCCACTGCCAGGCTCAGACCAAGAGTCTCTTCGATAGTCAACTTGGAAAGTCTCCCAAAAGGGAAGAAAACACAAACCACGGTGTAAGTCCTCCCATGGTATAGAAACTATAGTCATGGCTTCAAGGATACCCTCATCTGAAGGCAATTCAAAATCTGAGAAATCACACAAACAAGGGTTGACAGTCCCAAAGGGTGAAGTAAACTGAACATATTCCATATGACGATGGAGGAACTGGCCAGGACTGGAAGAGTCTATCAACGAAGAATCACAAGCACGAGGGATTGAGGATCTACAAACAACAAGATCAGACTCAGAAGGAGAATCAAGATCACTTGGACCAAGAGGGGGATGGAAAGGCTCCCATGCCCCCATTGGATAAACCAATGGATCAATTACTGAGACCAATTCTCGAGAAGGCAAACATGATTGAATAAGTTATTTCTCAAAAGCAATTGAACACTCAGGATAAGACGCCACATAATTAACCTGTGGCAGGGTAGAGTCTACATGAACACTAGGAACATATAAAAGGGCAACCTGAACTAACGCCAAATTAGGATGGTGATTATCAGATGTTAGCTGGTCGATAGTGACAATTCTTCCATTATGAGGGAAATGAATCACCCAGAAGAGCATTGACACCACAACGTTCATAGAATATACATAATCACAATCGAGAACCATATTGAAATCTGACGGTCCTTGCACCACTATAACATCGACAAGGACAGTCTTCCCACCTAATGATATAGGAAACTGAGGAAGAACCCCCAAATATTCACTATTACATCTGTCAAAATCCAACAACTCATGCGAAGCATACATGATCTCAGGAGATCCCAAGACATTCCAAACCAAGGAGGATAAAATACTTGTAGAGGCTCCTTCATCCATAATACATCAATAAATGTTTTTTGAATTAATTTCAACCCTTATTTGAAAGGGTGTGGAAGAAGGAAGATGAGGCTCAACAAGGTCATTCCAATGAAAGGAAACCATCCTAGGGCTTGGAGGGAGTGTGCTTGAAGTGAGTGGAATGCCCCCTTGTTTTGAAAGTACTGAACTGGAAATGCTAAAAACATAGTCGGTAGACACATCACTCCCCAAGAGAAGAGTGGGATCAACTGAAGATTGCATCAGTGTTACCACTTTGGTAGACTCGACTCTCTCCAAGAGAAGAGTGGGATCAATCAAAGACTGCATCAGCATGACCACTTTGGTAGACTCGACACTCTCCAAGAGAAGAGTGGGATAAGCTGAAGACTTCATCGGTGTGACCATTCTCTCAACCAATGGCTGAATATGCTGCAAGACTACATGGTCTAAAGGCACCTCACCCCCCAAAAGAGGAGTGGGATCAGCCAAAGACTACATCGGCTGACCACTTCATCAACCAAAGACTGAATAGAATGTGAGGAAACCTTAGAATACTCAGAATCAAAAGATATTATAGATAGGGACCACAATCTTCATACCTCTGGAAGGCCAGGGCACATATGAGTAAGGTGATCTCCCTTGAAAATCTTACAAGCGAACTTAGGCTTACGTCCTATCTGTCTAGGTTTCTCAACATAATCAATGCCCCCATAATGACTAGCAGTGGTTGGTTGCACAACTCCAACATGACTTGCAGAGGTTGGTGATGGGTCGATAACATGACTCGTGGAGGCTACAGACCTATTACTAGTATGACTAGCAGTGACTGGAATTTCCCCCCCAACATGACTTGTAGAGGCTGGGTGCTTTCCCCCAGCATGACTTGCAGAGGCTGGGGGACTATCTCCAACATGACTTGCATAGGTTGGTGACTTATTCTTCATATTATTCCTCTTTCTATTTCATTTAGACTTCCGGTTACTAGTAACTTTACTTTCACCAGAGGCGGGAGAAGGAGGAGGAGAAGACTTTGCTGATGAAGGAACATCAACATGGTGCCCATGAAATAAAGTTCTTAACTGAGAAATGTCAAGAGCATTCCATAAATTTGGAATGGTGCCCAACCAAACCAGTAGTCCCACATTCAATCCAGAAATGTACAAAGTGGCCATCAAAGGGACACCAACGGTTTTGAAGAAAGGAAAATCACAAGAATCCCCTTGTGAAGTGGTTCCTTGGTTGGTATCATCAGTAACTTTTTCCATGAATATTATATGCACAGGTTCTCCCCTTACGGGATCATTCAACTCCATAAAAGTCTCACACACTGACTCCGACAAACCAATGTTATCAAAACAACGTCTATAAAGAGGTGGCTCCATGTTTCTAAGAAGAAGACCGAAAAGTCCTCACAAATGACGGAGTGGGTAGTCTACCACCTTAGGTCAGAGACCCAAATAAATGACTGACTAAATCACTATTGAAAACTATGGAGCATAGAGCACACACTATAATATCCTAAAGGAAAATCAAGCAAACCACTATCTAGTAGGAAGAACAGTTATGCCAGCCAACACTAGAGAAAATAACCGGTGCAAGTTCAACTAGAACATGGAAACACCCTCCGGGTATACACTACAAAGCGTGGCTCGACATCTTCCCTAGGTACCGTGGTACACCCCCGGAGTCACTTATGTAAGTCCCTAGAATAAAGGCAACTAGGTTGCCAGCTCACGAACAGTCACCAAGTAGGTACATTCGATAATCGGGTGGACCGCAATGAGCAGGGTATCAAGCCCAAAACCTATTGAGGGTATCAAAAGCAAGTGGTTTGGAAAACAATTGAGGACCTTGAATGGATTCGAGATCCATGAAGCTCCGTGGAAAATGTAACCGACAGAATTCCACAACAATATGAGTTCCCTAGTACACTTGGTCTGACTTTGGAGGGGTTATCTCTGCTACCTTTCCGCACATGACCTCGTGTTTATCCCCTGTGTTAGAGGGGTGTCTCAGATAAATTTCACATTTACTAGACTTTTTACACTCCCTAGCTCTAACTCCAATGTTTGTTTATAAGACTTGAAGAGTTTCCTCTCCAACCTAATTCAAGGCTCTAGCCTAGACTAGTTGATTGACCCTACAAACATAAAGTCTAGTTGATTTTAATTAGCGTTCTTTTTAAGGCTTGGTTTAATAAAAACAGGGTGCGGTAGTGCAATTGATGTTGTTAAGACTCTTGCAAAAAATGAAACTTATAAGAACACTAGCAAAGAAGGATTATCTTTCTCATGTTTCTTTTGAAATGATTTTAAGATTAGAAGAAAACACAACACTATGCTAATTTATTTTTCTTTTTCAAATAACAATGCAAAGAAAGAAAGAGAATTAACAAACTAAATTTTTTTATTTTCTGCCAATCAAAGTAGAAATAACAAAAGATGCTAAAATGCAACTCATTTTTCTTAAAATTTCAAGCTAAAAATAAGTTTTAAAAGCTAGGAAACACAAGAAATCTTTAAAAAAGATAAGCAAACTGACGTCAAACCCAGGCTATGACTGTAAAAATAGAGACATTGTACTTAATCAAGAAACCCTGAGAAGTATGACTTCAATCAACAAAGAGGTTTACTGCCTCTTCTTAAAGAAGAGATTTCTTGACGCAGGCATGCTACTGACACTTAAGCAACCTGCGTATGTGCATGGGATGTATAAAAGTAAGACACATATGTATGTGTGCAAACCCACTATAGGCTGGGTACACCTCTGTAACTTCTCAATAAAGAGAAAAGGTAGGCTGACAGGGTAGGGAGAAATGGTATGGCACCAACAGGTGACCAGAATCCCTTAAAGACTCAACAACTTACAGAAACTCAAAAAAGGCAGTAAAACCAATTAAAATGCCCCAAAAATATCCCCTAAATCCCTAGAGGCTTCCCAAGTATGGTTGCTAGTTCTTCTATAGCAAGAAAACCCCCTTTTGGACTACACTAGGGTTCAACATGTAGGCAAATCTAACCGTCTAAAAGTCTCCTACTTTTTATAACTACCCCAAATATACCCCACATTCATGCATGAAATACAAAGTGAAAATATATGTTAAATCTACCTTTAACTCCACGTCTGGTGTCGATCCTTTCTCATTCGATTGCTCCACTGACTACAAGTCTCCTCCAAAGGCTAACTTGCATTCAAAAATAGATAAAAAGGGAAATAAAAACATGCATATCATATATAAATCATGGGTTAGATGTTAGAATAAATCTTAAATCAAACATAAATATTTGAGCCATCATATTTTAGGACAGAAAAAGTATTTCTTTTATTGATATCACAATGTTTACTTACAATGAGATCAATAAATGTTCCTCGAACCTGGTCCGGGCTCCTCTTCACCAAGCTCCAACTTTACTTCCACGTATCGTTCTCCTCTCAACCTCTCTCTAGGGAATGGAATAGGCTTATGATGGAGGAAAAAGGCAAGAATGTGAAATTCTAGTACAAATCTCACAAGGTGGCTGCAAATTCTTGGGGCAAGGAGGGAATGTGAAACGTGAAAAGTTTCATTGTTCTTATGCTTGGACTTGGAATGAGACCCCAACACCTCCTTTTATATGAAAAAAGTATGGTTATTCGGTTTGGTGACGGGCTATAGGCGGTGGGACAGTTGGTAAACTACCCAGTAGCCCGTAATCTCAACGAATTCCTTGAAACTTTTTAATTTTTGCAATTTTTACGAGTATACGCGGGCTGTAGTGGTGCAGCTAGCGTACGTACATGGGCTGTAGTGGTGTAGAAAGCATGTGTACATGGGAAGTAGTGGTGCAATGTGCGTACATCTTCAAAAATAATGTTTTTAAGAAGAGTTTTTTTTTTTGTTTGTTAATTGGTGCGGAACCTGTTGGCAACGCGATTAACCTGTGGCTTGAGAAACCGCAACTCAGGGGCATCTAAGCCGTCAAAATCACCCAGGGATCGCACCCGGCCTGAGCCACACCAACCCTTAACATGGTTGGATTTTTTGTCCCCGCAGGTTTCGAACCGGTGACTTTTAACATCACGGAGTGGCTTAACAACACACTCCGTCACCGACTGTCCTACACCTCAGAGACATGTTTTTAAGAAGAGTTGCTCAGTGATGGCTTGGAAAAAATAACAAGAGGGCCTGATGTCAAGTATGCATGTGTAGAGAAATTTAGGGTTATAACACTTACTACATCAAACTTTGGTGTGAAAATCACTTCTTTCATATTTTTATTTGGAATATTATCTCCTCATGCCTCACAACTCGATCTTGTACAAAATCCTACTTGTTTCACAACATTAATTTTCAACATAGTAACATAGCCAATAAATCTAGGTCCAGAATTTATCAGGTCAACTCTTTTTTTTTTTTTTTGTCCTTAACTTTCCATTTCTTTATTGACTTAGTGAAATAATTCATGGCATGCCTTACATTTTCTACAATGATCATGTCTTGACATTGTTAGCACTTTGTAATTTTCCCAAGGCTGTGGAGGCAGTCACAGAGGCAACATCAAACCACTTGGAGTCTTGGATCTAGCCATCCAAGACTAAGAGAGGGCTCTCTCTGTCTGATCTAGCTTGGTTTGGAATAGGATATTATGCTAGTTATGATAGATTTGGTTTTGGTTTTTAAATACTTGGTTGGAACAATGCGGGAAAACCATTGGGCAATGGAGTCCAAGAAGCCTAGGTGATCAATTTGTAGAAGTATTAATCTCAAATGAAACAGGGAAAGGTAGACATACTACTGGATATGGTAAATTTGAATGAAGTGAGATAGAATAAAAAGAGAAAAGATCAATTTAGCAACAGAGCAATGAAGAATTATGCCATTAAATATCAGAAGAAAACATTTATATTCTCCCCAGCAGGAATCAGAGTGTATGTTTCAATAAATTATGTTCTTAAAACCTTTTGCAAGATAATAAGGAAAGGAAAAACATATGGAAACATCGAGACAATTTACAGGAGAATCACTTCACCAATAGCCATGGCACATGAATCCTGAAACAATATGATCTTGTACCCCTGTAGATTTGAAAGAAGATAAGCTCTATGAGCTCATTACAATAATTGGGAAAGTATCCCTTCAACAGGTTCCAACCCTTTTTCTCAAATAAATTACAAAATATATATAGAAGAAACCCTTCCCCAAACTCAGGAGGTCGAATTCAACCAATTTCCCAAAGATAGAATCAGTTACATTGAATTTTAGAACTGTCTGCCAAAAAAAAGGACCAAACTTTCTGAAAAATAGGGGTCAAAGACTTGATCATATATTTTGAAGATTGACATCTGTTATAAAACTGGAGGAGGTTTTTGTATATGAACTCGTCCTGGAGAAAAACCTCCCTTTGTTTTTTGAAATTCGTCCCCAGCTCTTCGAAATATGCATCCAAAAAACATGTCTAAAACCAGAAATAAGGAGACTAGAAAAATAGGGTGTAAAGGTTCCTTCAAATCTCTCAATATGTGACACCTGTGAAGAAAATGAAAGAGTTTAATGTTATTGCCCCATTTTTGACAATAACCACTTTTGGATTTTTAAAATTCATCACCTTTTGTACGAAGAAAACTGTTGAAGATGACTGGTAAAATAGTAAAAATATGCAATAAATCCCCACCGAATGCTAGAGTTGTTACTTGATATATGGGATCTTTGTTGCCAATTGTCCTGGAGATGAGATTCTTTATGCTGGTTTCATGGATAAATATACTAGACCCAATCCTATGCCATTTCATCTTACTGATTATGCTCTTGAAGATATAGATACTCTACCATGTGAAGATATAGATCTCGATGGTTTACTGATAATCCTCAATCTAGGAGTTGATATTAACTACCAAATTTTACGCGTAGTCGCCTATGAATATTAAATATTCCATTGGAAACCCCTTATAGAAGGATGATCCATATAATCATTGATAAAAATCTTGTTTTGACTTCAACCATAGGTAAAAAAATCAAAATTAAGAACTTTGGTAGCAGAAGTACTCTGTTTTTCAGAGTAAATATTACTAGATTATCTGGTTCACACTTCTGCAGTACTTTTCTTTTCCATTCCTGCATATTCAAACTATATAGGTGTCCATCATTGCGTAGGACTCTTAAAATAGTAGCAACTTATGGTCCAAAAGATTTACAATCTGTAAAGCAATCCACCAACACTGAAAAGAAAATAAAAAATGCTCCCGTCACATAAAAACACTGTCATACCCACCATCACCTTTCATCAAAGCTTATCCACACATTTTCATAGGATGAATAGCTCCATTAGGGCTGCAAAACTTCACTGTAAGTGCTCTTTAAATATTTTACCTCATTTTCATGCAATCAAAAGCTGCAAAACAATCATTTCTAGAACTTTAGTAACAATTTTTCCTATTTTTAGTGTTTTGGCACTGCAAGAGTTGTGTTTCATCAGTTCTATAGCATTTTGACTTGATGGAAAACCTAAGTATGCCATTTCTGGTTCAAAGGTAACAAACTTTGTCCAACATTCCTCATGAAATCCTCCCTTCCTCTTCAAAATTCAAAACTTCTAGCAAAACAAACGTTGTTGTATAACAAAGATGCTTGTTTTCCCATCCAAATTGTAGGAGATATCTTATTGTAGACACAACAACAAATTGAAACTGAATCCACTATAATTTTTGGGCTCTTTACTTTCATCTTAACACTATTGAACATTTAACATTCAGATTTTAAATGTGTCTCATCGACACTTACTGTTGTTTGATGATGCTCTCGAGCATTTATCCCTCCACTGGTGATAATGAAACTCCGTCAGACACTTGCAAATATATTGTAAAAAAAACTATGCCTTTTGGTGATTTGTTGTCAATCATTGGACATCTTCTTAACACTTGGAAAAATTGTCATCCATAACTGCAACATAGCGATTGCGCTATCTCCCTTTGACACTTGAGTATAGGTTGTTTTTATTCAAAAAGGGAGGCTGCCCTTGGTGTTAAAAATTAATACATTAAATGTAATTGATCTGAGATTGGATGTATATGCCCTGCATGCTGGAAGAAAAACCCAGGCGATGTTTTTTGGCTTTGAGGGGCTCTTCTACGTTTGGCACTTAATATTTAGTAGGATCTCATAGATGAACTCATAGTATTTGTTGCACCTTCCAAATCCACATATTCATGAGTTGATAACACTAGTTCTCACCTTCTGATGAAAGACACGCAAAATCCTTCAAACTTCTTTGATATTTTTCGATTCAACTTTGCATTTTCAGTACACACCACGAGAAATCTGATTTAGGGTCTTTTTGAAAATATTTTTGAACATATAGATATCAATCAACATCCTCATTACCCTATAAATTATAGGGTCCTAATAGACCTCCTTGGTTGAAGATGTTTCTTGAGATATTTCTATCTCATTGCAATTGAAACCCATGATCAGGCCTTGACCACCTCTACCTCACCTATTATCACCTCCTTATACTCGAATACCAACATTGTTTCTATATTTTGTGACTTTAAAGGCAATTATCTCAAACTTTTCCACCAATTCTTGTAGGGCTCTACATTTGTCTAAATTATGTGAGATGGATTTGTAAAACTCATAGTACACAAATGCTTGGTTAACTAGTCTACTTGTGTAGTAAAGGGAACTACATATGGGGGTGGCCATACTTCCTATATATCTCATAGTATTCTCATATTGGTGTAATGAAAATGGGGATAGTGTAGGTTTAAGTGAAATGCCTCCCTCATTTGTGGGGAATCATTACTCAAGTAGCTTTGTATCCTAGAAATTGTGCACCATACTTCCTCCAATAATCCCTTACCTTTGGCTAAATCTTATATTTATTTATATAGGGTAAATTTGTTTTTTTGGCATTGGCCTAAGTTTCATATGCATGGGAATTCCCTATTGGGGAATAAGGTGGAACAAGACATGAAACATAAAATACAACACTGCAAATAATCGAAGAGGAACAAATTTTTTTGAAGACAGAAGGTGGTGTCTAAAGACACTGTTACAAACTTAAGTAGAGTGTACTATGATTAGAAAATCATAGTGCATATTTCACATATTGATCTGCATGATCTGTATGTGTTTCATGATGGTAAGGATCCAAGGGGTCTACTATTTATAACATAAATATCTAACCAACTTCCATAGAATCCAAAAGATATTTTCCACATGTAATTGTCAGTTGTTAGAGTTGAATTTGTCAAATCTACACTGTCAAGTCGACTCAACAAGGATTATTGACCCGATTTCCTATGTGTCCAAATAGTAGTCGATTGTTGGGTTGGTTGATCCACTGCTCAACTATCTTTGGTTGTTGGTTGAATTTCTGATATAGGTGGATATCGGTGGCCACCCACCTCTTCTAGTTGGCTCACATACAACTTTCATCTTGGCGGTGATAGTTTTCATCTTGGCAGTTTTTTTCTAGATTTTTGAGTCCCAAAATTTTGGGGCCGTTTTGAGGTCCTAAATGATGTTTTTTTGGAATTTTGGGGGGCCATGGGTTGAACATGGCTTTCCATAAGTTCCAACGAAAGTTTTAATTCTCGGATATACCTTTTCAATGAGGTATTGAACTCCCCAATTGAAGATCATATAAAAAAGTTACGACCACGGGAAGTTGATGTACCAACTTACCCCAACGGGGCCCACATGAATTTTGGCGCTTCATCTCCTATGGTTAGGTTTTTGGATGTATATGGTTTTGGCATTCATGTTAGATGTAAAAATTATTTTGGAGCCCCATTGTACTCATCTTCTTGTGAATGAGTGCAACCATCACATCTCTTCTTAGAGATAAGATGCCACCATTCTAGCAAGCTTGTTTCAGTCTACATTTTTTAGTTTCAACATACTTCTTTATTAATAGAATCCAAGTTTTACTGTATCTCTATTATTGTTCATTGAATGTCCATCTTAATAATATAGATTTGTATTCATTTCATTCTGCTCATAAAATTCGGATTAGTGGTATCAGAGTGGTTTTCTCCTTGTTGTTCTTAATGCATGTCCCCGACGAGGTCAATGTACAAATGATTGGGTCTCAAGATTGTTTCTCTTGAGGAAAAAGTCTCTCTCGTGCTCAAGCGACCTTCCATGGCGGGAGAAAAGAAAGATGACGGGACAGGAGATCCTTTCAAATCGTTGTTCGAGGAATCCCTCGCACAACAAAGGAATGAGATGGATAGTTTTGCGTAAATCCTTCGACGACTACCAACATGTGACATATCTTCCTCGAGAAAAGGCATTTCCCCCTTCAAGGTACAAATAAACTTTGATATTCCTATATTTGAAGGTCAGATAGACACAGATGTCGTAGACAAATGGTTGAATCTACTAGAAGGGTATTTTTCTTTTCATAACTTTTCGAATAGAGAAAATATTATTTTTGCGCTCCTCAAAGTCGTCCCCCATGTCAAAAATTGGTGGGAGACTTTCTGTGAGAAAAAGAAAAACAAGTAACCCTCATTAGTTACAGTCGCACTCACTTGGGATTCCTTGAAGGATGTTATTAAGTAACAATACTACCATGTCGAAAGTTATGACGACCTATATAAAATATGGACCACACTGCGGCAGGAAAGGGACCAAGCAGTGCCAGAGTTCACAAATATATTCCATACTGTATGAACCAAGATGGTAATCAAAATATTTTGAGTGGCATCTGGTGCTCAAGTACCATGGTGTTCTACATAGATACATCCAGGCAGAAATGGAGTTTCTAGACATATTGTCCTTCGGCGTAGACTATCGATATGTTGTCAAAATTGTGCAAATGTTTAAAGAAAAAACACGATAGTTTGGGTCTGGGAACCCCTCACAGCAGAAACAAGGAAAGGGCAGCCCCAACCCTCAGAACAAAGGGTAGAGAAAATATGGACAACCTTAGGTCGACTAGTCTAAGCCGTAAAGAAATAAGGACAATGGAAACACAAAGAAAGATATCGGGAAGTGGTGAGAGTTCCATAAGATCCCCTGGCATAACACTATTGATTACTACTCAAAGCAGTCATTGGTGGCTGAGATGAAAGCCTCTGAATTAGATGTGGGTTCCAAATCTGAGTCAAAACTAGAAAAGGGGAGATGGATCATTAACGCAGAACCCAATGCCATCATTGCTACCACCAAGATCCATCCTAGTGAACCTGATAAGACAGAGGAAGGCAAGCGCCTCTTTCATTCATAAATGTGGGTGAAAAGCACCCCACTACACTTCATTGTTGATAGCGGTAGCTAGAAGAACCTCATCTCAGTGGAGGTCATCAAGTGGCTGGACTTGCTGACAACTCCACACCCACAACCCTACACCATTGGATGGCTCTGCCAAGGAAGCGATCTCCGCATCATCCAACAATGTCTCATGTCTTACGACATCAAGCCCTTCAAACACGAGGTATTGTGTGATGTTGCTCCCCTTGAAGTTTGTGATGTTCTTTTGGGCCAACCTTATTTATGGAAACAGCATGAGGTTTATGAGTTTAGGCCTTGCAGTGTTATTATTACTTTGAATAGGAAATTGCACAGGATACCCAAGGTAGTCCCACCTAGTTCCATTTCCTTGATCTCTTCCAAACAATGCATAAAGGTCATCTCTCAGATCAGGAAGTTTTTCTTCGTCGTGATTCGCTCTCTGAGTGAGCGAAAGATTGTAGCCACATCCATGGCCTCAGCACCAACCTCTCCATGTAGCAGAAGAAAGTGGATAAGGTCGTGGAAAAATACAAAGACATATTCTCCTCACATACTGGGGTACCTTTGCACTATCGGGTCAATCATTCCATCAATCTGACCCTTGGAGCACCGCTACACAATGGGATAGTATATCGCCACTCTCTATCAGAAAATGAGGAGATCAAGCATCAGATCTAAGAAATGCTCCACAAGGGGCACATCTAACCCAACTCATCACCTTGTGGAAGCCCAATCGTGCTTGTGCAGAAGAAAGATAAGGCCTGACAACTCTGCATTGATTACTGGGTCCTAAATAAAATCATAGTTAGGAACGAGTACCCGATTCCCTGAATCGATGCTCTCCTTGATCAACTCAAGGGGGATCGATAATTCAATAAGATTGATCTAAATTCTGGCTACCATAAAGTCCCAACAAAGGAAACAAATGTATGGAAGACTACCTTCAAGTCAAAAGAAGGTCTTTTTGAATGGCTAGTCATGCCCTTTGGTTTGAAAAATGCACCAACAAATTTCATGAGGATGATGGATGATATCTTTCTAACTTTCACCAATTATTTTGTAGTGGTGTATATGGATGACATCCTCATCTACACCAAGACTTGGGAGGAACACTTACGACATATTCACCAGGTTCTGCACACTCTGAGGCAACAAAAGCTATATGCCAACTTGGAAAAATTCTCCTTCGACATGGACAAGATCCAATGCCTATGCTACATTGTTGATACACATGGTGTGCATGTGGATCTAGCCAAGATCAAGATCATCCGTGACTGGAAAACCCTAACCATGCTCACTAAGCTTTGAAGTTTCTTAGGTCTTGCCAATTTCTATCGTAGGTTCGTGTTGGGATTCTCCCATATTGCATGGGAACTCAGCCAAGTAACCAAGGGTGGTGTTAAGGAAAAAATTTTGTGGGGCCTATCACAACATCAAGTGTTTGATGATTTGAAGCAGCGCTTGTGATCAACCCCAGTAATTTCATTACTCGACCTGCAACAACCCTTTAAGATAGAGACAAATGCTTCAAAATTTTGTTGTCGGCGCAGTTCTCACTCAGCACGGCCACCCCATGTCCTATCATAGTGAGACAATATGAGATGGCATACATAAGACCCTACTTACAACAAAGAAATGTAATCCATTATGCAATCCCACTGCCAGTGGAGACATTACATTCTCAGGAAGGAGACAATCATCCACACTGTTCATAAGTCATTGCAGTTCATGCTGACACAAGGAAAATTGTAGAATGACTACCATAAGAAGTGGTCCACATACTTGCATTAGTTCCACCTCAACATCAAGTATTATACATGAATTACCAACCACATCGTTGATTTCCTCAACCAACCTCCAGTTGTGGCACTCACCATAGTGCTAGACTCTTGCGGCCACGATACCTCTAGATGGTCCCTGTTGGTGGTAAATATTGTCGTTAAATAAATGCCCAATCATTTAATTGTCAACCCGAGGAGTTTGTAAACTTATGAAGCATATGCACAGTATATGCAAGATTGAAGATCATTTGACCTAATCTAATGTTGAAGCTATAACTGAAATTGAATTATTGATATAATGAGGGAAGATGAAACACACGAATTGGAATTGAATTAATGAAACACGCGTCTAAAATGAAATTGCGTAAATGAAATTAACTTGGAAATGAAAAATTGCATCGAAGGAAAACAACATGTGAAGAGAAACAAGACAACATGTGTGAGCTCACACTAACAATAAAGAAATCTCAATTACATCACAATGATCAAATGAAAAAATAATGAAGTCATGAAACTAATCAAAGAAATGACTATGAACCAAATGACTAACTCCTATCATTGATTTCTAATGCTTTTCCAATCTAAATCTAATCTCCTTCTAATCCCATAATGACTAATTAATTTCTCATCCTAATGAATACTTTCTCATGAAGAGAGATCACTCTCTTTTATACATGAGAGCTCTGAAAAGAAGATAAGCATCTCATAATTACAGATCCACTTTTCTCTCAACCAATTTCTCATTATTACAAAATATGATCCCTTCAAATCCTCACACATTTCTCTCATACATCTTGGATAATATATGTTATCCATTCCCCATGATCTTCTCCTTGAAATAGGCTTGAATTATCTCCTCAAATCTCGCAATGGTGGAGGAAGTATTCAAGAAGTCTTTTTGAATTAATCCTTCACATATTCCCACACATTACAAAGCTCACACATTTTTTAGATATATATGAAAACATGTAGATTTTCTAATATTTAATCATAAATTCTCTTTTAATACTAAAATGAATAAAGTAGAAAATAATAAGGTGAAACCCAAATGTATTTATGAAAACAGTATAATGAAAGGTTAACTGAGGTGATAAAATCTGAGAAATGGAGAAAGGAAAAGAGGATGAAAATGAGACATTTCCGAGACCCAACATTCCCCCCCAACTGAACTTGTTGCATGTCCTCATGCAACTGTGCATAAAAAAAATTTCTTCTCAATTTTGGCTTTGCATGATTATATTTCTTAACAATGAAGAGGATGAAAATCCCCTCCCCCCAACTGATCTTGTTGCATGTTTTCATGCAACCTTGCATGGTTGTTCTTTAGGAATTTTGGCTTCTTAATGAAATCATTCCATGATGTGAAATACATGAGTAACAACTGATGTTTCTGATGGTTGGTTCTTGTGTGAAAATCAAGAATATAACAAATGTTGGTTCTTGTGTTAACAACATTCATTTCATTTACTTATTTTCTTGCTGCAATAATATTTTAAGCACACATGCATTGGAAATTATAAGCCATCAATGTGCATAATAAATCCTTTTCTTCATGTTATGAATCATGCCAAGATAGATAAATAGATGGAATAAAAGTGCAACAAAGTGTAGTTCAGATGAGACATGTTGGTCAATAGTATATGAGGTGATGAATTGAATCAAATGGTAATGAATATCTCCCC
>ML780692.1:1194017-1212607 GCA_009831015.1 Picea engelmannii | reverse complement strand
TTCTATTCTCAGCATATTTCCTTCTAAAGCTTCAGAAGACATCAGGGTCGTATTGTTGAGGAACTTCCAGCAAGGGCATGCCATACCATTGAGGAGGGCTCGACTTAGCTATTCAGGAGGACGCAACTATCTTAGAAGATTCCATAGTTGGAGAGGTTTGCCTTAGACGTTGGGTTTGAAACTTCAGGAGGAGGCTCCCACTGCCCCGATCTATTATTTGATCGAGTTTGGGCTCATTTGGAGCATTCTTCCATCAGGACCGAATTATCGAGGGCTTCAGTCTCCACTTGGATGCGTGGCACTCTCTAGTTGGAGGGTTTGACATTCATATCTACTTGATACTGGTATTCATTACTTATCCATCCTTTAGAGGTTTCTTTTGTATTGTCGAGAGCATTTTGTAGCAGCTCATATCTGTTGTTTGTACGACCATTTGAGGTTTATGCTAGATTGACCATCTATTGTATTGATCCTACATTGCTTATAATAAAAGGGTCAGATCTTGCTTGTGCTTCTATATCTTGAATGTATGATGATCTTCATGCGTTGAATGAATCTTGTATGCACTTAATAACTCAATAAACACCTGCACATCGACAAACTAGTGGTAGTTAGTGATTCCAAGCCAGAATTGGGCTTGGAATCATTACAAAAACCTATTATTTCTTCTGCATTCTCAAAATCTATTCAATATCCCTTGAATTCACATGCATTTTCTAATATTTGAATCCGAAGGTGCAGAGTTGTTGGAACGTATATAACTTAGATTCAAGTTGCTTTTATCATTCACATTAGATGTAAAAGTGCTAGTAATGTAGGTGATGTAAACCCTAAAATGAACGAGAATACTAAAAAAAACATGAATCCTATTTGCTATTGTTTTGAAAAGAAAAGTCATATTCAGTTCAATAAATAGCTCGGTACGCAGTGGAAATATAGAAGCGAAGCGAGGTAGGCCGAAGGTATAGTGAGTCATTGAACTCTACTTGTTTCTATGAATAGAAGTAGAGGGAGGAGCGAGTTTAGTATACGTAACGAGCCAGTAGGTATAGAAAGAGTTCCGCGTCAAGCGAAGTGAACAAAGGGATTCCTTGACAGAAGCCCGAGCAAAACGATCCTCCTGGTACTCTATCAAGTGATTAAAGGGATTCCCTAAGTTTAGTTCCTACTCTATCCTGCTCCACCTACATTGGGACGAACCTACCTGTTATGTTGTTTCATCGGTCCATGGAATAAGGACTCATATGTGGCATTGTACCTGACTATAGTAACCAGAAGAGGCCTTTCCAATCACAACTTGAGTTGAGTCAAGTGAGTAGATTACACATTCGATTATAACTTTGTTTATTTAGTCAAGTCTGTTGATGAAAATAGTCAGTCAAGTCAACCATCAAAGCTAGACATGAAAGCATGGTTCCAGATTCAGTCGCATAGGAAGATACCATCCCACCAACAGGAGAGAAACACAAAACAAACCACCACTAATGGCTCCATGAAATGAGGTGCCAGACTATGAAGGAGGGTAGTTTGGTTGTTGCGTCCAAATCGTGGGTTTGTTGTATCAAGTAAAACAATGGAACTTCCACCAATTATAATCAAAATCCAATTAAATAACCTAGAGGTATATAGAATAGAGCCATCTGACTATATAAAAACTTTTTGATTATACCAAACATGGGTAATTATACTAAATTCAATTTTTGTTGTACCTAGATTTTCAAAACAATCAGATTAGACGAATGACAATGCAATCAAAACTTAGATATGCCAGTATTAGATATGCCAGTATTAGATATGCAAGTCCTAGTTCTTTGCGAATTTAGTTTCTAATCAGAGGAATCTTTCTATATAATATAGAAACTTTCGGAAATGGCATGATGACTCAATAAAAAAAATCCATTTGATGTCTGAGAGAGATATGCCAGGACCAACACTATCAGATCCTTTGAAAAAAATTTCAATCGTTCAGTCTTCACCAGATATATACATCCAAAGCTCGAGGCTTTGTTGGCAATGATTATTTCCTTGTAGTTTTCTCCAGTGACACTTGGAAAACTAAATTTGTAGATGGGTCATGGTGTCAATAGTGGCGGTGGTCAAAGCTCTATGGGATACTTGTTTGGAAGTGCTGAGCCCATGAAACCAACACCCACCTGTACCGAGCCTGTGCAGAACCCATCACCTTTGGTCAGTGAAGCTCCACAAAAGCCACGAGAAACTCCCTTTTGATCTAAAATGGCTTCGCTCCTCACCCTGTGGCATGTAGTTATCGAGTCGGGACTCTAACCCCCCATATCAGGACCGGATTTCACAACCAGACCCTAGGACGATGGAGGAATTATGCCCTGGGCACCCATTCCACCAGGAATATCAATAGAGTATGACCATCTCTACTTTGTTTCCACCTATTTATCGGAGGCAACAAAATGAGGAAGTTGTATGATCGATCCACTTGTTATTACAGAAATAGTTGAAGGCCGTGTCTTCTAAATCTCTAGAAAATGGAAGTGAAGTCCCTGCAGGTATGCATGGGTCAAACACTAATAACTCTTTTTGTGATGAAGGACAGAACCGTGGAAAGGTAATTTCAACATAAAATATGTTTGGTGAAAATTTATATATAATGTTTTATTCCTATAAAATTAAAATTAAAAGGGTCCTAATTCAATCTAATATTCCTAAATTAAAATTAAAGCAATTCAAATTCTAATGACATTAAAGAAAACAATTTTGTTAGAAAATAGAGATCTCAAAAATTAAAACATCACATTAGAAACATCCTACTTTCTGATCCTCGAGGTCGCACAAAGCGCAAGAGGAGAGAATACTTATTCAAAACTAAAACTGACATGTTTTATTCCTTTGAACCTGCCTACTCTACTCTAATTGGAGGTTAGAAATTAATTACATGTAATCAAATATCCAATGTCACCAGACACACAACAATAATAAGAATATATTCACTGTCAATTTTGGGAAATGAAATCTAGAACATATGAAAATAAGAACATTTAGTTGATGTAACAGTGAATTAACTAAATAAAAACAAAAACTTTGATCTAAACTAATGCTTACTTGGAACCATTGTTCAATAAGGCTTTCGTAGGCATGATTTCCCTCCTTCAGATCATGTTGTAACTCTTCTTTGTCTTCTTCATCTTCCTCGATCTCCTGCTCTAATATTTGTTCTCTGTTAGATGTGCATGATTCTTGGAATGTTGATTCTTTATTTGCCTTTGGAGGAGTAATTAAGCTTTCGGCTACTGTTAAGATCTGCTCTTCCAAAGAAGAGTAGATCCTAACTTTTGCCAGGATCTGAGTCAGTTGTTCCAATATTAAACTCATTGCTAAACCATCTTGCGGAAAAAGAGATTCTTGCAACACCCAAAACTAAAATCTAAATGAAAAACTTAAATAAAAGCACTCTTGCTAAAACATAAAAAAATTACTCTTCACAGTTGCATAAATCAAACACTCTTGCTGAAATAGTAAATCACACTTGCAGAAATTAAACACTCTTGCATAAATTGAAATTCACACTTGCGAGAATTGAAATTCACACTTGCATGAAAGGAACAATCAAGGATTTAGAGAAAACTCACTATAGTGGCCACGCAGGTTCTTACCTTTCGTCTTACTATTTCTCCTCCCCCAAGTTGTGTAATTTAAAAGAAAACCTACCTATTTGTACCTCAATCCCTTTAGCACCTCCCCGACAATGACGCCAAAATGTTGGTGATAAATATTGTCGTTAAATAAGTGCCCAATCATTTAATTGTCAACCCAAGGAGTTTCTAAACTTATGAAGCACATGCACAGTATATGCAAGATTGAATCTAATTTTGAAGCTACAACTAGAATTGAATTATTCATCTAATGTGGGAACTTGAAACACACGACTTGGAAAACAATTGCTGAAACACACGACTGAAATGAAGTTGCGTAAATGAAATTAACTTGGAAATGAAAAATTGCATCAAAGAAAAACAACATGTGAACAACAACAAGACAACACGTGTGAGCTCACACTAAAAATAAAGAAATATCAATTACATCACAATGATCAAATGACAAAATAATGAAGTCATGAAACTAATCAAAGAAATGACTATGAACCAAATGACTAACTCCTATCATTGATTTCTAATCATTTTCCAATCTAAATCTAATCTCCTTGTAATCCCATAATGACTAATTGCTTTCTTATCCTAATGACTACTCTCTCATGAAGAGAGAGCACTCTCTTTCATACATGAGATCTTTGAAAATAAGATAAGCATCTCATAATTACAGATCCACTTTTCGCTCAACAAATTTCCCATTATTAAAAAATATGATCCCTTCAAATCCTCACACATATCTCTCATACATCTTGGATAAGATATGTTATCCATTCCCCATGATCTTCTCCTTGAAATAGGCTTGAATTATATCCTCAAATCTTGAAATGGTGGAGGAAGTATTTGATAAGTCTTTTTGAATTAATCCTTCACATATTCCTGCACATTACAAAGCTCACACATTTTTGAGATATATATGATAACATGTAGATTTTCTAATATTTAATCATAAATTCTCTTTTAATACTAAAATGAATAAAGTGGAAAATAATAAGGTGAAACCCAAATGTATTTATGAAAACGGTATAATGAAAGGTTAAATGAGGTGATAAAATGTTAGAAATGGTGAAAGGAAAAGAGGATGAAAATGCAACATTTCTGAGACCCAACAGTGCCAACTCTATGAGAAATATCCTGACTTCACCACCACCTATAATATGTTGGGTGCAAACACAACTATCACTAATTTTCATCTTCGGGATGGGTTGTTGTTCCATCTGGGCCATCTATGCATTCCATCAAGCGAGAGAGTGAAGCTGATTTGGGAAGCCCACTACAGTCAGGTGGCAGGACACTTCTTCAAAGAAAAGATAGTGGCAATGACGCAACAAAATTTCTATTGGCCAAAAATTTGACAAGATGTCAGCAAGTACATCAAATCCTACACTACCTGCACTATTGCCAAACCAACCACTAAGAAAAAAGGCCTATACACCCCTCTTCCTACTCCTGAAAGGACCTGGGAATCCATCTCATTGGACTACATTCCGGGCCTTCCATCCACTAAGCGAGGAAATGACTGTGTTTTTGTGGTTGTTGATCACTTTTCCAAGATGGCGATTATGGTCGCCTACAAGAAGATCATCATAGTGGAGGCCACTACCAAGCTATTATTTGAACAAGTGTGGGTACATTTTGGGATACCACAAACAATTATCTCATATCGGGAAGGTTGGTTCCTCAACACATTCTAGTCGAGCCTCTGGTCACTACTGGAAACCAAGCTCACCAAATCCACTGCCTTCCACCCCCAAACAGATGGCCAAACCGAGGTCATCAACATGATGTTCATGCATATCCTGCACATGTAAAATTATAAGCACCCTCAGACATGGGACGAGAGTCTTCCCTATGTTCAACATATCTACAACAAATCCATACATAGCTCAACCAGTCACATCCACTTTCAGGTGGGGTTGGTATTTTAGCCATTGGATCCCATGGATGTTGCACTACCCCTTGCAACCACCTAAAAAGACTCGTCCCATGCTCAAATTGAAGATGAAAAAGCCACCTGGTTCATTGAGCGACTCCAACACTCCCTCCAATAGCTTCAACATATTTTACAGAAGTCTAATGTCGAGTACAAGCAACTCCATGATCAACACCAGGTGCCACACAAGTTTCAGGTGGGAGACAAAGTTTGGTTTCACTTGCAGAAAGAATTCCTTACAAGGCCCCATCAAAAGCTTCGTTTACTCCACTATGGACCTTACATAATCCCCAAGGATGTGGGCAATAATTCCTTTGAGCTCAACATTCCCCCCTTCCTCAGCCTGCACCCAATTTTCAATGTGGATCTCCTTCAACCATATTTTACACCATTATTGGACACCTTAGAGATAGCAGAAGATTTGAAACCAACTTAGCTCAACCCTGACTGCATGAAATATGCATACATTGATCATATCGTGGACACACAGGTCAAGGAAAATCACCAGCAGAAGCTCTAACTTTATCGGGTTGTCAAAGAAAGGTAGCTCCTACACCAAGGCAAGTGGTTCACTCGGGGCAAAATTCAACATAAGTTTCTTCATTTGATGGGGGAAATCAACAAAATAGAGACCATTGCTTCCTAAGGAGGGAGGATTGATCCAAGTTGATATCAGTGGTGACCCACCTCTTCTATCTGGCTCACATACAACTTTCATCTTGGCAGGTTTTTTCTAGATTTTCGAGTCCCAAACTTCCAAGGCCGTTTTGAGTCCCTAAATGACATTTTTTTGGACTTTTGGGGAGCCAATGGAATATAATGGTATGCTCTAACCCCCATGGAAAATGTACTTATTGGATATACGCTTCCGACGATGTATCAAATTCCCCAAACGGAGATTGTATCCAAAAGTTACGATCCCGAGAAGTTGATGTACCAACTTACCCCAACGAGGCCCACATAACTTTTGGCACTTCATCTCCTAGGGTTAGGTTTTTGGATGTCTAGGGTTTTGGAATTCATGTTTGATGTAAAAGGGATTTTAGAGCCTCATTTTACTCATCTTCTTGCAAATGAGCACAATCGTCACATCTCTTCTCAGAGATAAGCCGCCACCATTCTAGCAAGCTTGTTTCATTCTACATTTTATAGTTTTAGCATATTTCTTTATTAATAGAATCCAAGTTTTACTATATCTCTATTATTGTTCATTGAATCTTTGTGTTAATAATATAGATATGTATTAATTTCATTCTTCTCATAAAATCTGTATCACTATCTGACCAATAGACACGTCGACTACTCTACCGACTGATGTAGTGTGTTGGTCGATCACCTGACCGACTGTATCCAGGTGTAGGTTGACCTCTCAACCTACTAAAATAAGAATATGTGTGATGAACCATCAATGTTTGATGTTCGACCCCCCTGGTTAGAACACATCTTTGGAGATTCGGGAGGTGAAATTACGTCATTATGAAACCCCCCCATAATTGCAGCTTCCTAAATCCTAAGCATCATGCAAATCTTGATAAATATATCTTCAGCTAAAGTTTTGGTGAATATATCAACAACCTAATCATTTTTTTTGCGATATTCAAGAGAGACAATGTTCTCATGAACCAACTGTCTCAAATAGTGACCATGGAGCTCAACATTCTTCATCTTATTGTGGGAAACATGATTGTCAACAACCTGTATAACACTCTGGTTATCACAATACACTGTTATTAAGGTATGAATAGGAAGGCCAAGTTTTCCAAAAATTTGGTGGATCCATACTGCTTCAATACCTTCTTGGATGGAGCCACGATATTCTTCATCCATAATCAACAAAGAGACCAACTTTTGTTTCTTTCACAACCACACCAATGGTACAGTTCTAAAAATTAACACATAGCTAGAAGTGGACTTTCGATCATCACTTTCGCTGACCCAATAGGATTCAGTGAATCTGAACAATTAATCTTAACTTCAACAATACTTGATACCAAAATGAGTGGTACCATTGAGATATAAGAGAATTCATTTGACTGCTTTCTAGTGGCTTTCTTTAGGGTCCCGCATAAATCGTGAAATCACACTAACAACAAAGGAAATTTCAGGTCGACTATGAGTAAGATAAATAGGACTGTTGACCAATTGTCAATAAAGTGTAGCATCAACTGCGGTTGTTTAACAAGTTTTGGTAAGATTTACTCTAGATTGAAAGGGAGTAGCACAAGGCTTGTAATCATCCATTTTAAAATGAGTCAACAAATCCATCACATATTTAGACTGATAAATGAAAAATCCATTACATAGTGGTAATACTTGAAGACCCAAAAAATAATGCAGAGTACCAAGATGTGTCATGTCAAAGGTGTCAAAAAATTGTTTCTTCAATCTAAAGATGAGATCATTATTATTACTAGTAATGAGTAAATCATCTACATATATGAAAACACTCAAGGTATCTCCATTGGTATGGAGTACATACAAATTGTGATCAAATCCACAACTTTTGAAACCAAGTCGAAGAAAGAAATTGTCAATCTTAGCATACCAATCTCGGGGATCCTGGTTCAAACCATAAAGCGAACTTTTGAGTCGATAAACCAAGTTAGAATCTGTCACAAATCCAGGTGTCTATTTCATGAAAATTTCTTCAGACAGGTCTCCATGAAGAAATTCAATCTTCATATCCATCTAATGGATTTTCCATCCAAAGAGAGAAAAAAGGTAAAGAATCAGTCGAACATAGTTCATATTTGAAACAAGGGAAAATGTCTCAATGTAATCGATGCCTTCTTGTTGAGAGAATCCCCTCGCAAGTAGGAATGATTTATGTTGCTCAACAACACCTTCCGAGGTAAATTTGGTTTTGTATACCCATCGACACTTCACAATTTTCTTTCCTTATGGTCAAGCAAATAAGTCCCAAGTGTGATTCTTCAAAAGAGAATCAATTCCAATCTGCATAGCCTACTCCCATTCAGGTCATCCTTAAGCATATGAGTAGGAAACAAGATCAAAATTTTCAAGTACACGTGTCATGAGGGAAACACTGACATGTTCCTTTTGACTTCAAGTTTGTCACTCGAAGGAGACATATCCTACATAAGCTCCGACAAATTCAATTTTCTTGGAACCCCATCTAGGTAGACAAGAAATAGGTGAACCATGTTCCACTTCAAAAGGTCAATAAGAAGTCAAAGGGTATTCAATAGATGGACCTGTCGAAACACAGGACAATGGACTAGTCTACTTAGAGTTCGATGGTCTAGTAAAAAAAGGAACAATGTTCGATTGTCCAATTGAATGACTGAAGTATGGAATAGGATAACCAATGTCAGAGACAGTGTTAAATGATCTCTGTAGCAATCCAAAGGATGCATTCAACAACTTAATGCCAAAAGAGTTCTCATAAAACAATACATTTCATCTAATAATGATTTTTCATTTGACAGGATCAAATAGTCGAAAGGCTTTCGACTCTTGAGAGTATCCCATCATGATGCAAGCATGACTCTTTGCATCCAACTTCTTTCTGTAATCATAAAAAATGTGATCCTAGGAAACACATTCAAACACACAGAAGTGGTCGAGTGAAGGCTTCTTTTCACTCCATTGTTCGACTAGATTCATGGAAGGAACAACACAAGTCGAGATGTGATTAAGAAGATAGTTTGGATAATACACCGCTTCAGCCTAGAAGTGAGGAGGAAAATATTTGACTTGCAAAAGACATCTAGAAATTTTAATTAACATCTGATTCTTGTGTTCTACGACACCATTCTGGTGAGGTGTGTGAGGAACTGACCACCACCAGTCAATACCAATTCAAACCAGGTGTTATTCAAAGGTTTACTTACACACTCACCACCATTATATAATATTAATAATTTGATAGGTTAGCCACACTGCTTTTCAGCAAAGTCTCTAAAATCCTTGAATTTTTCAAAGACGAGGTTCTTGTTCTTCATAAAGTAAACCCATGTAAAGAGGGAGAAATCACAAATGAAAGTCAAAATATAATTTGCACTTGCCAGTAAAGGTATATTGATGCAACATAAATCACTGCGAACCAGCTCCAATAGGTTTTTTTCTCACCATGCTTTGTCATAGTCGAATGGTGCCTGATGATGCTTCCCAAGCACACAAGCCTTACAAATTCCTTCAGGGGGAAACACTTTAGGTAAACCATCAACCATTTTTTGAGTTTCCAGTCCCTGCAGACTTTGGAAATTCAAGTGTCTGAGTCACTTATGCCAAAATCGACTTCGCTTGTCAATGTGAGCAATAAGTGCAGTTAGTTTAGTCTCAGGTCAAGTCGTGTCACAAAATTTGTACAAATTGTCCATTGAGTCAAGAATCCCGCTGAAAAAAAATGACTTTCCTTTATTTAAATAATGTACATAGAATCAATCTAGCCAAAATTCCACAATATTACATGTATATGTTAACTGAGAAACAAACAATATATTGACACTAATATTTAGCACATGATACACATCCAAAATCTTCCCTTGTCGACATGTAACATCACCCTGATCAACAACATCTAGAGAAAAATCATCAGCAACATAGATTTTACTCTAGTTATCTTCATCCAACCATGTGAACAAGGAGGCATCCTTATCCATGTGATGAGTGCACCAAGATTCAACTATCCATTCGTTATGCATAGAGTGAGACAACAAGGCTTAAGAAGTTATGAATTGGAAGGTAAAATTATTAGTAGGTCAACGTATACCAGAAACATCTCCTTCCAGGAATTTAACATTCTCATATAAATAATCTCGCTTCTTATAGCATACATTCTCCACATGTCCAATCTCTCCATGTTACTAACATGTCTTCTTTTGTCAACTTCCACAAGGTGTGTCTGTCTGCCCTTTAGGTTTCTAGTCTCAGTATGTAGGTTTTTGTGTAGAGGCATCAAACCGTACTCTAACCTTGGAATCCATATTGCTCTTTCCCTTGAGAAATTGAGCCTAGTGTTTACCACCAAGCTTTCCTTCTTCAAGAAGTCTGTGTTGATGAATTATCAAACAACCATTGAAATATTCAAAGCTATAATCCTTACCATCTTCCTTATGTTATTGTTAGTTGGTGTGAAAAGTTAACATGAACACGTCAAATGGTGTTCTCAAAATCATCAGGACCAACTTGATGAGTTGTCCATATTTATTCTGATGGTTCTTTCCACATTCACCCAATTTCAACTGGAGTTCTTTGAGATGCACCAAATATTCCTCCATTTTGTCAAAATAATGAGAATTAAGAGAGATCGACTCTTTCTCCAATTGCATTAAGTGGATCTCATCAACTTGGTCGAATAACGACTTCAACTTCTTCCATAATTGATGAAGGTAGTCAATTCCACTAAGGTAAAATCAAATCTCTCGCGAGATATAGATCGTGGTGACCCCTACATCCTCATCCTTATTTCCATCAACAACGAACTTTTCTTAGTAATCTATTGGATATATAATTGCAACCTTCATATACTACCACAATTATTTTCTCTCCAGTAGGGTTTCCGTATCTAGTGCCCATACTACATAAAATGATCCATTCAAAACAACAGGATCAATATTTGAAACTATCTTTGATATCTAGACATAAAATTGGTATGTTTCAAAGGTTCCAATCAGAAAACCACCAGTCCAGAGTCAATTACACAAAATATCTGACTCAACGAGGTTTTTAGATAACAGGTCAAGGTTTTAAACCATCAGCTTTGATACCATGTTTGGGAATAGGGTGGAACACAACATGAAACAAAAATAAGAACACTGCAGATAATCAAAGAGGAAAAAAATATTTCTAAGACAGAGGGTGGTGTCTAAAGACATCGTTGCAACACTTAAGCATATTTCATTGTGATCAGAACATCACAATGCATATTGCACATATTGGTAGGCATGATCTATTGAACGATTTGTATAAATTGCATGGTGATAATGACCGAAGGGGTCTGCTATTTATATCCTCAAGATCTAACCATCTTTCATAAAATCCATAATATCTTGTCCACATGTAACCATTGGTTTTTAGAGTTGACTCTGTCAAATCCGTGTTTTCAAGTCGACTCGGACTTGATCCATTTCCCGACTATATTTGACTGTCCGACCGTCATGCATGTAGACTACTCAATCGAATGATGTAGTGTGTTGGTTGATCACTTGATGGACTATATCCAGGTGTAGGTCAACCTTTCAACCGACTGAACTCAAGAGATGTGTGATGAACCATCAATGCTTGATGTTCCAACATTTTGAATCTATCCCTATGCACTAATAAAATTCTCCCCACTAGGTAATACTATTTGTCCTTCTAACACATACACTTTCTCATGCAACCATCAACTAGTTATTCTCCCATTCTCTTCAAATATTCTAACTCCCTTATTATTTCTTCATTGTTACCTTTTTACTTATCTCTCACACCATAACTCCAATCCATTCTTTGATTACTTGGTCGCTTGCATCTAATATAGTCATTGTTATCGCACAATCTATACTTGCCCAACCCTAAAGGCGAGTAGGCCTAGATTGAGATAACACGGAGGTAACCCTATCATTGTCACCCCAATAGGGTACCTCTTTCTCTTTAGGAGGAAAACCTCACTCCAAGGGAGACGTCCCAGGACCTAGTTGGTTGATGAAGGGGAAAAATATACGGTGAAAACCCACTCCTCTCTCTAGGTCACTCAGCAGAAGAAGTCACTTTGATGAAGTTGAAAGGGACAAGGTAAATTGAAAATGAGTTTGTACCTTCCCTTTACAAACGTAACATCAAACTTTATTAGCAACAATTATAATCAATGACTTCTTAAACAAATTATGTCCTTCTTGAACAAGTTAATATACAATGAAAGTGGGATCATAGTAGCATCAATGTATCTTGAAAGGTGCAAGTTATGATGACAAGGAAGAGATACAATAGTCTTGCAAACTTGATAATGGTTTGTCACTCACACTTTTCAAGATAAATAAAAGTCAATGAATGACTTAAATGGTTGTCTAAAGATTTAGAACAACATTAATTAATGATGATGACAACAATGAAACCACTTCGGAAAAGTACGATAATAAAGAAATAAGACACTACTTAAATATCCAATGATTATAGTTTGCTTAGTACAAATGCCCAATGGTTTTATGGATGATTTTAGGGATATTAAGGGATGCAACAATGGTTGTAACAATAGATGTGATAGTGGTAACAACTTCAGAATTTTCACTCTAAAAAGGAAATTAAACATACACTTTAACACTTATTGATAGTACCTTTCCTTATACAAATTCTAGGATGACTTAGATGGTTAGTAGGATAATACAAGCTGCAAAATGATAGTTGTAGAAATGATTATGACAACAACAAATTAGTTGTTAGTATTTATAGACTAGGTTAGCAAATTAGTAGAGTATGAAGTGAAAGAGTTTGAGTATGAAGTGAAGGAGTTTGAGTTGAGTCTTGTAAAGAAGTGGGAGAAGAGGACTAGTGCCTTGAAGGGTAATGGAGTCAAGGAGGACGACTTATTCTAAGGCTATAAATTAATGATGATGATGCACAAAAGTCTAAGAGGGAAAAAACATAGGAGAAGTAGTAACTTAAGTCCTCCTAGGCTTTGAACTCAAGAGACGAGATGCTAGGGTGTAGGAAATTCTAGGAGCTAGTGCCTTTCTCTCCTTAGCCTTTTTATGTAGTAAAAATTATGCAACAATAAATAAGTCCAAACCCTTAGAGTGCTAGAAATTTAGGGCTCTAGGGTTTCACTAGTTACTAGATCAATTCAATGAAAAGCTTGGAAAATAAAAAGTAAGAAAGTAGCAACTTAAGTTTCTTACTTCAAGCATTAAATACACCATGAAATTTAATAATCTTGTATGAGAAAATAAAACCATACAATAAACCATTCAATAGATGAAAAAATGCATATTTCACTTACTTGCACCAAGAATAATCATGAGAATACCAAGCAAGATCACCATAAAACTTCCAAAATTGATCGAATTTGCAAAAATCATCCTTAAACAAGAGTGACACCTCACAATTTCAGCCAATAACCCTAATAGGGCACAAATTTCAGACCTCTTGTCTCTAATGACAAGTTATGATGAAAATGAATGTCACTTTCTATTTATTTATACCAAATCAAGCCCTAAATTAATTTAATTTCAAAATTGATGGGTCGACTTGGCCAATTTGTTACAAAAATTAAATTATGGCCAAATTAAATAGATTTTCATCTAAAATATCTTTCAAGGGTGACATGATGCCCCTCTAAGGTGAGGTTGTGCCCCATATGTGGGGCGTTGACCAAGGAAAGTGGAACGTTTGGCCTCCAGAGGCCTAAAATGATGCCCACACATGCCACAAGCCTCACAAATGCCTCCAAAGATGAAACCCTATCTCTGGATGACGTCTAGGGATATCATGGTGACGTCTAGGCATCCCAAGGCCATCGTCCAAGTGAATGAAGGTAGGGATCATCCTTCTAAGGGCTGATAGATTTCCTCCAAAGGTAATGTCCTTCCTTCATCCAATGCAAACCTTCAATCTCTTCTTACCCCTGGTTGGGGTTTCAACATCCATTTATGGGTTTTGATCCACCATGAAGGTCCGAGATAATCATTACCTCATGTGTACCTATCCACCGGGAAAGGTCCATGATAGTCAAACTCATTACCTCATGGAGAAAGACTTACCGCTACTTCGGGACTAGGTTGGTGTGATGGATATTACTGTTGGTGATACGTACTGAACCACACTGAAGAAAGGAGGGGCCCTCCAAGGCCATTGATCCAAAAAGGATCCATAGAAAGCTAGGACCAACTCAGAACTCGCAGAGGCAACTCATGATGCTCATAATGGCCTTAGTTGACAGAGAAGGGAAAAAATTCAAAGTTCCCAAAACTCAGTGAAAATAACATTATCGTGAAGACCGCATCGCAATCTTTCTAACGACGCAAACGGATCATCAAACAAAGTTACATATTGAAATATTTTCACAGTCAAAGTTTGGTCAACCTAGCCCAGACAATAAGGGATGCATCAACATCTGTACGGATGATGTTAGAATCCATACAAGACACATGTCAGGAGCATATAAAGGTGACATGTGTCATGCTATCATCATCATGGTGACATGGCAGTACTAGAGGCTACCATGTGTCACCCAGTTTTGGCACTTTCAGATCGATCCGTGGACCAATAGGATAATGTCACATGGCAGTTCGTACGATCTGTACAGTGACATTGCATGATGATGTGGAACAGTGACATGTTGTGATGAAATGGAAATGACATGGTAGAGGAGGACATGGCCCAATGAGAGGCTGGCACGTGGCCCAATCAGGGACTGCCATGTGGTAGGCAGAAAAATCACAATGACAGCCTGTGACTAAATTTTGAAAAAAAATAAAAGTTTGGCGGGTTCGCCAAATCTGGAGGACCACACCAAACTTGGTCGTGTCCTAACCGTTGGGATCATAGATAGCACCACCACCAAAATTGGCAGGGCCACTTGTTATATTAATACATATATTACAACAAAACAAACCCAAAAGGGGGAGGGCCGCGGGTTTGACCCCGTGACCTCCTCCCCATACAAATCCTTTATATTCACGCCCAAAACAACAGGCCAACAACCTATGTTGGTATCAACACCCGTGAAAATTACTTAAATGTTGATTTTTCCCAGCCCTGAGGGAGAGGCGCGTGTGCAGTATGACCTTTGGCATGTTTTTCAATGCAGTACAATCATTAATTGCAGGTTGCAGAGGGGCACAAAATTCGAGAAAAATTTCTTCTTGGGCCTGTTATCGCTCAGTTTGTAGGATAGGTTTAGTAGCTTGGAGGTAAGACTCAAACTGGTGTAACAAGAGCTTCCCCACCCACTGTCACCTCGATGGGGAGCTCTTTCTATTCAGGGTGGCTAATCCTAAGGGAGACGTCCCTAGTAATCTGGGGTATTGAAGGAAAAGGATCAAGGGTTTAAGGCCCAAAGGTTATGTTAAGCTTTCCCTTCACAGATTACTGCGAAATGGATAGTCAAAGAGAAGGTATTCCACTGAAAAGGCACCTGTTTGCGAGACAAGGCAAATGAAATTAAAAATGTGTAGCAGTGGTTAGTACTTCATAAACAAATGACTATCTTTGATATATATGAGCAACAATATATGTAATTATTGACTAAGTCAATTATTGCTAATAAAGACAATGGCTTATAATATTACTTCTTCAATAAATACAAAATGATACTTGCATTCAATGTGTAAAATCAATCCTCGAAACTAGCACAATGCATTAACTATCATTAATGTGCTCACATATATTGTTGCTGCGTCAAACCTGCTAAAGATGACGTCAACACTAGTTCTAGGTTAGTTTTGAAAAGGCAAGGAAGTGGACGTTTCGCAAATTAATCCAATGAAAATAATCTACACATCAATGCCAAATGCTAGATTACAAGATCACAACGTTTTATACCAAACAAGAGGTCAAAATAGGTATGACGTCACTAGCTAGTTAGGGTTAGTAGGTCGCTAGGGTTAGTTAGGGTTTCAATTTAAGAGAGTTTGAAAGATTGTTTGAATACCATAGACTCAACGTTGCAATTTTAGACTAGTTCCTTGGGTAAATGGAGTCAAAGAGAGAGGCTAAAAGGATTGGAAAGATTTAAACCTAAGGACGGGAGAGTTAGGCTTAATGGTGCTGCAATGGCAGGGCCACCAAGTCAAAACCCTAAGGGGAGGAGGTTCATTCTGGTGTAGCTTAAGCTAGGCCTCATGCTCCTCCCTCTTTCCTTAAGACTCTTTGGCAAAACGACTAGCTTTAAAACATAAATCTAGGGCTGAAAAGTGTTGTTGGAGCCAAGGCTTTTCAAACCCTAAGAGTCAAACCCTAGGTTTAAAGTCAATTAGGCCTAGGACGTCCTCTTTCTTCAATCTATGTCTCAAATCTAACTCAGAAAAAGAAGAACTAGTGTAGCAATGGCTAGGCTATATCCTTCTTAATAAAATGGCTAAACAAGTCTTTATCATGGGGACATGAAGCAAGGACCTACTTGTGTGCTTTCTCCCTAGGGTTTCAATGATTAAGCATAAAAATAACAATGTAACCATGCATGTAAGAATTTTAAACTACAACCATTCAATCAAGAAGTTTTGTATGAGAAAAACACTTACAAATCCAAGATGAGCTTATCAAACCCTAGTTGTAACACCTTCCAATGATAAAAACACCATATGCATGCCAAAGATAATCCTTCCAAGTGTAGCGCCTCAACTCCAAGATCCAAAATCAAGACAAAAGACTAAAAAGTATCACTCTCCAAGAGAGTAAGTTATGTTATGTTCAAAATGAGGCTCAACGTCCTCAATATATATCATCCAAATGACCTTAATTTACAAAATAGGTCATTAAAAATAGCCGATAAGGCTGACTTAACAATATTTCATTATTTGTCACATTAAATGCTAAAAATGTCAAAAATATGAGCTAAATGGGAGACGTCAGGCCCCTCTGAGGGAGACGTTGGCCCTTTTTGGGCAAGATCAACATCCAAGGAGAAAAACGTTGCCCCCCCTAGGGCTCCTGCAACCTGCTACACGTTCCAAACAAGCCCAGCACACTACCACATGCTCCAGAAATCATCCAGCCTGCCCTGGGTGGCATCCTGTCCATCAAAGCCATTATCTCATCTGCAAGGGGTGATCCCCCTTAGGTCAATCTCTGTCAAAGTGTCCTGGTGAGGGTGTCCTTCTGTCTTCTTCATGTAAGGGCTCATCATGACGTTGTCCTGCCTCTTCCATCCTAGCAACCATCTGATGGGCTCTTCAGCCCCATGGAGGTCCGAGATAATCATCTCCCCATGTGTACCGGTCCTCTGGTACCTGTCCGCCGGGTATGGTCCTGCACATCAAAGACTACGCCCTCCATGGGCTCATCAGTCCTAGATATCATAGCAATGTAAATCATATTTCATTATCAAAGTTATCAAACATATGCATGAAATCCCTAACATGTCATCTAAGAGCTCAAAGACATTACACATATCTACTATACAAAACTAAGGAAACCGACAGAACAACCTATTGGGATAATACCCACAAGAGATGGAAAGCTTCCTTAGAAGATCATTCAAGCCATGTTTTATGTGGTGATATGGTTTTTAGAGATGTCCAGTCATAGTAAGACCAAGGGTAGGTGTTTTCTGTGGGTGCCTTTGTAGGAGGCGAGATGTACCCGTCATGGATGCATTTTTTCCAAGTCCTTTATTTCCTTCATCTTTCTTTTATTTTTTACTTCAAGGTCTGACCAGAGGACACTTCCTTGGCTTGGTGGCCAGAGATGACAGCGTTACCCACTGGTATCTTCGCAGAAATGATAAGGCTGGCTTGTGATGAGACCCCCTTTCCTTTGGCCATGCAACCAAAGGTCACTGCCCTGGCTTGGTGACCAGATAGTGGCAATGTCATACTGCTAAATACCTATGAACATAATGGGTCGGCTCGTGATGAGACCTCCCATCCTCTTGGTTAGTTCTTGTTTTTATTTTATCATTTTTCTTGGGGTTCCTTTAGTTTCTTATCGATAGGATTTTTATTGCCTTCTCGGGAATCCCCTGGGCGAAGCATCTCTAGGTTTTATTTCCTATGGCTTTTATCTTTTACCAGTTGCTTTTACCCCCTGGGCCTTTAGCCCCTTCTTCGCACAAGACAAAGTGTAACCCTGAAAGGTCATCCTAATGTCTAGACTAGGGGAATGGGATGGATGAGAGGGGTATAAAATGTAAATATGATAAGATGGTGGGAGCGGACGATGGCTCTGCAAACCCCCTTTGGTGGCTAACCAAAACCCATGAATATCAGTTTGCTAAGTCACCCAATCAAACACCCCAACAATGGTCAAGTGGACTAGTGTAAGATCCAAGCAGTCATCAGAAATGAAAGGAACCTAATGCATATATAAGAAGGTTATAACAATCAAATATGACACATACCATGATACCTCAGACCAATTACCTCATGGAGCAAGAGTCC
>ML780692.1:1168279-1193967 GCA_009831015.1 Picea engelmannii | reverse complement strand
GTCATCAGAAATGAAAGGAACCTAATGCATATATAAGAAGGTTATAACAATCAAATATGACACATACCATGATACCTCAGACCAATTACCTCATGGAGCAAGAGTCCTCTCCGATGCAGGCCCAGGCCGGTGGTGATGGAAACCGCTACTGCTGACAGGACAAGTCTAGCTGAGAAGAAGAAATATGGGCCCTCCAGGTCCATGCTCAAGTCAATCCCACTCTCGGTACTCCATGTCTAGGACCATGTGGGCCTCGAGACATGATCTCCTAGTTATCCCTAGATATCGGGGATAACATCTGGCTCCAACTCGGGGACATGTGCTAACTGTAGAGTGCATGAGAACTTCAACAATCTCTGGCATAGACCTGTATACCTGCTCACACTTGACAAGAAAGCATTAGCGACAAAAGGTGGGGTGGTATTTCCACCTCGCAAAATAATATAAGCATATACATATGAAATAAAACAAACAAGATGCATATATGAGGAAAACAAACAATAAATGCATACTGTATAATACATGGAAGTGCCTACCTACTCATACTTACCTGTATAATCAGGTCCCACCACCTTGGTGTGGTTTGAGGAGGTGTCCACTAATGGGTAAAGGGAACCTTCTTCCTTCTAAGGTGGACAAATAATATGAGTCATTTACTGATTCCATTCCGACATTGAAGGGTTCGAGCCATGATTGTATACTTCCCTTTGCATTAGTAGGCTCTCCTTTCTGAATATCCCACATCCACACTAACTCTCCCTTCTTGTATTTTCGAATCTTTCATTTCTCATTTCCTTGAAGGACCCTGGTGTATTGTACTGAGGGAGGTGGGTGGGTTTCTGGAGTAAAGGTTTCTTGTTGGGACGGATATATCTGAACATCATCTTCATTCTTTGGCCTTTTCAGTATTTTGACCGTCCCTACTTCTTTACTCTGAAATTGGTCTAGAAGTTGTTGGTATTCTTCTTTCTTGGGCCACTCAATTTGGTCAAAGTCTTCTTATGTAGTAAAGGGCATATCTTCCGGAGAGTATTCTTGAAGAGTTTGTATCACATCTTTTTGCGGTTCACTCTCAGCAGGGGCAACATCATGTACATGAGTTCCAGTCAGTGGTACGTTGAGTAACCTTCCATTTTTCCCATCCTTCAAAGGTAATCGTAGAAAAGTGAGATCCATTTCAAGGGACCCGCCTATCATTGCACCAAAATTTCTAGACAAGAGCATTCCCCACACATCCGGGACATCAAAAACTATAATGTCTATGTGAACTATCTTCTCAGGGAATTCTTTTAGTCACACTTCGATGTTTTCAATTACACCATGTGTGGGTATAGCCTTGGATTCAAATCCACAAACGTTTCTGTAAGGTCTGGTTACCTTTAGGCCCATTTGTTGCATGACTTTAAGAGACATCATATTTGCACCAACACATGTATCTAACATGCAGTTGTTGAGATATTTATTATTCATCGCAAGAGTCATGAAGAAAGGAGGATTTTCACCGTAATGGATCCTGAAATGATTTGCTTGCAGCATAATTGTGGGGTCCACTGGCTCAGCCGTTCCTGAAAATAAGTTGTTGAAGCATTCTTTAATGGACGAGATCTTAATGGCTTCTTTCAGAGGAACATTCACATGCATTTTGGACAAAGCCCCTTCAAGGTCAAAATCAAGTGTAATCTTTTCGGCTTTGTGATTTTTAGGAGGAGGAGCCTCCGATGATTTTGACTGATCACTTGTAGGTTGGTTTGGGTTACTTCTCCGATACACTTGGACTTCTTGCTTCTTTAGCTTCTCTCATGATTCCTGATCCAAGTTGTTGATTATGGCTAACCTTGCTGCTCGTGCTGCTTCCTTCAGGGCTTATTGATGTTCTTCATCAGTGATGTTTATTTGAGGGTAGTCTAAAAAGCAGTCAAAGTTGTTGATTTGTTGTTGGTCAGCATTATAAGGACACTCATTCTCCCAATGTGCTTCATTGCACTCTAGACACCAGTCATTCTCATCCACAACATTTGCAGAGGCCAAAGTATTTGGGACTTCATTTTCATTCTTCGGATTGTAATTTTGATTTCCCTTTTGAAATGGCCCTTTGAAAGGAGGTCTAGGTGCCTGGGTCTGGGACATTTCAAGTCTCACAATTCGGTTCATCATTTCCTCTTGATTCTTCATGATGCTATCTACTGAATCTTGTAGCTTACTAATACTGGTGCACAGATCCGAAGTAGGCTCAGCATTATGTAACGTTTTTGGCCTGGCATCTATCTTTCCCCTAGGGTTGGCAAAAGGCTCAATCTTGGATGACATGAGATTCCCTTCAATCTTGGTTGCAAGTTCTTGAGCTTCTTGAATGGATTGGGGATTTTTGTCTCTAAGAAGATACCCTAACTGGCCATTGAAAGATATAGTATAAATGTGTATGAGATAATCATCTTTCGGTTGATGGATTGGGGGAATTTGCTGGAGTGCGGCTTCAAATCTGGTGTGAAACTCCCTTATGGATTCATTTTCACGTTTGGCAATCCCATATAACTGGGTAAGTAGCATGTTTGGGTCTTCCTTGATGCTCCACCTTCCGAGGAAGAGTTCTTCAAGTCTATCCATGGTCTTAATGCTTCCATCAGGTAGGATAAGATACCAACGTCTTGCAGCATCATAAAGTGTAGCAAAGAAAAGCTTCATGACCAAGTCTTCAGCGTCATCAACAATAGGGTGAAGCTGAAAAAATGCCCAGAAACTACTCATGTGTTCTTCGACACTGACAACGTCAATGCCGATAAACTTAGGCAACCACTTTTCATACTTAGGTGGCATTTGCCTAGGGTAACCAGGAATGGCTGACATGTCTAAGGGATTGAACAAGTTAGATGACCATTGTCTTTGATTGTTGATAGGGTTTGTAGTACCGGTCTGAGAGGTAGACATGTTTAAAGGAAGTTTCTTTCCAAAAAGTGACTTGACAACAAGTGAATTAACAGGAGGATTCCTTTTGAAAGTTAGAGGAAGGTTATTGAACCTCCTTCTGGTTTGTGGAGTCGCCAGATAGTATCCCCAAAACTACCAAAGAATAGGGGAAAAAGGTAGTGGAGTCACCAGGTAAGCTTACAAGAAAGGATTCTGAAACAAGGCTTACCAAAGGTTTGTCGTTGAGGAAAATAGACTCAGTGTTCCCCAGTAACAGCGCCAAAATGTTATCGCTCAGTTTGTAGGATAGGTTTAGTATCTTGGAGGTAAGACTCAAACTGGTGTAACATGAGCTTCCCCACCCACTGTCACCTCGATGGGGAGCTCTTTCTGTTCAGGGTGGCTAATCCCAAGGGAGACGTCCCTAGTAATTTGGGGTATTGAAGGAAAAGGATCAAGGGTTTAAGGCTCAAAGGTTAAGTTAAGATTTCCCTTCACAGATTACTGCCAAATGGATAGTCAAAGAGAAGGTATTCCACTGAAAAGGCACCTGTTTGAGAGACAAGGCAAATGAAACTAAAAATGTGCAGCAGTGGTTAGTACTTCATAAACAAATGACTATCTTTAAAATATATGAGCAACAATAAATGTAATTATTGATGAAGTCAATGATTGCTAATAAAGACAATGTCTTCTAATATTACTTCTTCAATAAATACAAAATGATACTTGCATTCAATGTGTAAAATCAATCCTCGAAACTAGCACAATGCATTAACTATCATTAATGTGCTCACATATATTGTTGTTGTGTCAAACCTTCTAAAGATGACGTCAGCACTAGTTCTAGGTTAGTTTTGAAAAGGCAAGGAAGTGGACGTTTTGCAAATTAATCCAATGAAAATAATCTACACATTAATGCCAAATGCTAGATGACAAGATCACAATGTTTTATACCAAACAAGAGGTCAAAATAGGTATGACATCACTAGCTAGTTAGGGTTAGTAGGTCTCTAGGGTTAGTTAGGGTTTCAATTTAAGAGAGTTTGAAAGATTGTTTGAATACCATAGACTCAACATTGCAATTTTAGACTAGTGCCTTGGGTAAATGGAGTCAAAGAGAGAGGCTAAAAGGCTTGGAAAGATTTAAACCTAAGGATGGGAGAGTTAGGCTTAATGGTGCTGCAATAGCAGGGCCACCAAGTCAAAACCCTAAGGGGAGGAGGCTCATTCCGATGTAGCTTAAGCTAGGCCTCATGCTCCTCCCTCTTTCCTTAAGACTCTTTGGAAAAACGGCTAGCTTTAAAAGATAAATCTAGGGCTGAAAAGTGTTGTTGGAGCCAAGGCTTTTCAAACCCTAAGAGTCAAACCCTAGGTGTAAAGTCAATTAGGCATAGGATGTCCTCTTTCTTCAATCTATGTCTCAAATCTAACTCAGAAAAAGAAGAACTAGTGTAGCAACGGCTAGGCTATATCCTTCTTAATCAAATGGCTAAACAAGTCTTTATCATGGGGACATGAAGCAAGGACCTACTTGTGTGCTTGTTCCCTAGGGTTTCAATGATTAAGCATAAAAATAACAATGTAACCATGCATGTAAGAATTTTAAACTACAACCATTCAATCAAGAAGTTTTGTATGAGAAAAACACTTACAAATCCAAGATGAGCTTATCAAACCCTAGTTGTAACACCTTCCAATGATAAAAACACCATATGCATGCCAAAGATAATCCTTCCAAGTGTAGCGCCTCAACTCCAAGATCCAAAATCAAGACAAAAGACTAAAAAGTATCACTCTCCAAGAGAGCAAGTTATGTTATGCTCAAAATGAGGCTCAATGTCCTCAATATATATCATCCAAATGACCTTAATTTACAAAATAGGTCATTAAAAACAGCCGACAAGTATGACTTAACAATATTTCATTATTTGTCACATTAAATGCTAAAAATGTCAAAAATATGAGCTAAATGGGAGACGTCAGGCCCCTCTGAGGGAGACGTTGGCCCTTTTTGGGCAATATCAGCATCCAAGGAGAAAAAAGTTCCCCCCCCTCGGGCTCCTGCAACCTGCTACACGTGGAAAACAAGCCCAGCACACTGCCACATGCTCCAGAAATCGTCCAGCCTGCCCTTGGTGGCGTCCTGTCCATCAAATCCATTATCTCATCTGCAAGGGGTGATCCCCCTTAGGTCAATCTCTGACAAAGTGTCTTGGTGAGGGAGTCCTTATGTCTTCTTCATGCAAGGGCTCATCATGACGTTGTCCTTCCTCTACCATCCCAACAACCATCTGATGGGCTCTTCAGCCCCATGGAGGTTTGAGCTAATCATCTCCCCATGTGTACCGATCCTCTGGTACCTGTCCGGCGGGTATGGTCCTACACATCAAGGACTACACCCTCCATGGGCTCATCAGTCCTAGAGATCATAGCAATGTAAATCATATTTCATTATCAAAGTTATCATACATATGCATGAAATCCCTAACATATCATCTAAGAGCTCAAAGACATTACACAGATCTACTATACAAAGCTAAGGAAACCAACAAAACAATCTATTGGGCTAATACCCACAAGAGATGGAAAGTTTCCTCAGAACATCATTCAAGCCATGTTTTATGCGGTGATATGGTTTTTAGGGATGTCCAGTCATAGTAAGACCAAGGGCAAGTGTTGTCTGTGGGTGCCTTTGTAGGAGGCGAGCTGTACCCGTCATGGATGCATTTTTTCCAAGCCCTTTATTGCCTTCATCTTTATTTTATTTTTTACTTCAAGGTCTAACCAGAGGACATTGCCTTGGCTTGGTGGCCAGAGCTGACAACATTACCCACTGGTATCTTCGTAGAAATGATAAGGCTGGCTCGTGATGAGACCCCCTTTCCTTTGGCCATGCAACCAATGGTCACTACCCTGGCTTGTTGACCAGATAGTGGCAATGTTATACTTCTAAATACCTATGAACATAATGGGCCGGCTCTTGATGAGACCTCCCATCCTCTTGGTTAGGTCTTTCTTTTATTTTATCATTTTTCTTGGGGTCCCTTTAGTTTCTTATTGAGAGGCTTTTTATTGCCTTCTCGGGAATCCCCTGGGCGAAGCATCTCTAGGTTTTATTTCCTATGGATTTTATCTTTTACCAGCTGCTTTTACCCCCTGGGCCTTTAGCCCCTTCTTCCCACAAGACAAAGTGTAACCTTGAAAGGTCATTCTAGTGGCCAAACTAGGGGAATGGGATGGATGAGCAGGGTATAAGATGTTAATATGATAAGATGGTGGGAGTGGACGATGGCTCTGTAAACCCCCTTTGGTGGCTAACCAAAACCCATGAATATCAGTTTGCTAAGTCACCCAATCAATCACCCCAAAAATGGTCAAGTGGATTAGTGTAAGATCCAAGCAGTCATCAGAAATGAAAGGAAACTAATGCATATATAAGAAGGTTATAACAATCAAATATGACACATACCATGATACCTCGGACCAATTACCTCATGGAGCAAGAGTCCTCTTCGATGCAAGCCCAGGCCAGTGGTGATGGAAACCGCTACTGCTGACAGGAAAAGTATAGCTGAGAAGAAGAAAGATGGGCCCTCCAGGGCCATGCTCAAGTCAATCCCGCTCTCGGTACTCCATGTCTAGGACCATGTGGGCCTCGAGACATGATCTCCTAGTTATCCCTAGATATTGGGGATAACAGGGCCTGGGATGGGAGTGCCAGAGTTGGATCGAGGCATGGAGAGAGACATTTTTGGGCAATTCGACACCACAAATTCATTGGTACTGTCTGTTTCCTGATCTGAGCATTATTTCTGCAACTTTATTTCAAAATGAGGTATACTTATGTATTTTTGTAAATTCTTTTTTTGAGTTAATGAAAGAGCCTACCCATTTGAGAGAAGGACCTGGAGACATAGTCCACCAGGGACGAACTACGTTATCAAGTTATTTGTTTTCATAAGCATCACTTACTTCAGAGACTTAGTACTCTAGAAGGTTTTGAAGAGTGAATCACTAGGGAAAGAATTACCCGAAGTCCCAAAGTCCGAGGTTAATATAGACCATTAGATAAGGGAGACACATGTCGACAGATTGACTAGTTTGGGAATTTAGAGCTTGGGAGAATTGGAAGTGTGTTAGTGTGGAGACTCCCGAAGCCCGAAGTTCCAAATGTCGAAGAGACGAAGTGGTGGGGCATGATGATATCACCTGGAGTTGATGCAGACCTAGAAATTTTGAAGTGATGTGGCTTGCGGACATCACCTGGGATGACGCGGACACATGGGATGTGTGCCACGTGTTAGTGAGATTTGAACACGTGGAGGATTGAAAATTCAGTTAGAACATGACTTGTTTCACCCACCTGATTGGGCCATGTGTCCACTTTTAGTAGCTCACCATGTAGCGATAGATCATGCAGTATGGAGATTGGGCACTCCAGAGGAAAAATATGTGACAATTCACGTTGGGTCGAGAACTTCCGAAGAGTCGAAGGGATTAACAACCGTTGATCTGTTAGAGACACGCATCGACAGATTGTCAACTTCGAGTGAAAGAAATTCTAGAGGAAGTGAAGGAAAAGAGTTTGAAACTCCCGAATCCCGAAGAGCTGAAGTGATTCTTGGCCATCGATCTACGAGAGGACACACGTTGATAGATCGTGAACTCTGGGTAAAAGCGTTCTGGGAGGAAGAAAGCAGGGAAAGTTGAAACTTTCTAAGGACAGAATTTCGAAGTCGATCTCGATCATTGATTGTGAAAGAGGACAAGGACCATTGATCTGGTCCTGGTTGAAGATTCTGAAGTTGCAAAGTGCCAGGAAGGATTTGGCCGTGGTTTCGAGCTGTGGTCACCTGGGGAAGTGGTTTGAAGGGAGTGCTTGTGCAGAATTAAATTATGTATCGGCTAAGGGATAATATGGAAGTGTTATACAGTGCATATTGATACATATATGTTCTTCATGAATTGAGAAGAAAAAGGACCTATAACATGGTTTGACAATTTTTTTCTATCATATTCTTAATTCTAACAAAAATGGTTGCTTTCACATTTTGCAAAATTAAGGGGTTTAAACACATCATCTCAGAATGCGTATTGAAGAAATTGAAGAAGGCGAGGTAGCCTCCAACCATGATAAGGAGGCTGAAGGAAATAATACCAGAGTTGGTAATGCAGAGATAGAGTCGAATGGATGAAAGGAAAGAGGAGAGCAAGAAACATTAATAGAAACTGTAAGAATCCTAAAAATGGAAGTGCAAAGCTACAAAATGATATTTTGATGAGAGAGAAAATTCAAATAAATGCTCGAGTGCTGCAGAGCTTAAATCAGTTCCATAGGCAAATGAAGAAGGAATGAAACTCAAAAAAGGGGAAGAATGTAGGTTTCGTGAAAAAAGAGAGGATCGTGGAAGAGCTGGTTATGCGATAAGTGCCAACATAATTCATAGGCACCACTCACCTCCTTACTTAGAAATAAATTTTTATGCATCAAAAGATCCCATAAGTAGTCGATATGTGTCTCCTGTTAGGCACCAGAGAAGGAGACATGAAGTGGATAGTTTGCAAGGAGATATGAGGAATCTTAAGCCACCCTCCTTTCATGGTGAAAGAGAAAGGGAAGACGACGTTGAAGCATGGTTGCTTGGACTCAAGAGATATTTTCAATTGCATAACTATTCATTGAACCTAGAAGCCATGATTGCCACCTACCATTAACATGAGAAATCTGCAATGTGGTGGGATCAACTGAAGCAAGTCGAACATATTAATGAGAATAGGATCAATTGGAAGTAGTTCAAGAAGTAATTCCAGAAGGAGTACCTCTCAGATCATTTCTATGACAAGAAAATGTAGGAGTTATTTGAACTTAGGCTGGGAAGCATGACTATGGCAGAATATGAGAAGAAATTCTTGGGATTGTTAAAATATGTTGGGTTTATAAGCGATGAAAAGGGAAAGATACAGAGATGTTTGAGTGGATTTCCATCCTTTTATAAATAAAATATTAGGTATGATGAACCCAAGACCTTGACTGTGGCCATCAAGAAGGATAAATACATGTATGAGCAAGGACAGGGAAGAGAATCCTTGTAGAAATCTTGGAAGGATAAGAAGAAGGAGAAGTCCGATCAGAGGAGGAAAGGATTCAAACCTCCCTTCAGTAGGAATGAACCTAATAGAAATCATCAAGATCAGTATGCTAAGGGTGAATCCAATAAATAAGACTCCTTGGGAAAAAGAGGAAGACCACCTATCCAATGTTGGGTATGCAAAGAAGATCACCTGTACAAGGATTTCCCCCACAAAAAGGATAGAGTGAAGAATATGCACAACGTCCAAGAGGCTACAACATTTGAATATATGGGAGAAATCTATGCATCCTTAGATGATTGACAAACAGAGTACTAGTCCAATATGATAAAGGTGGAAGGTAAGATCATAAATCATTCTGTTGCTATTTTAATTGATTTAGGAGCAAGTCATTGTTAGATTGATCCTAAAATAGTGGATAGGTTACATTTGGAGAAAAGTAAGCTTGGAAAATCAAGTTTGGTTCAAATAGCCACTGGAACCAAAAGGAGAATCCATGATATGTTCAGAAGTTGTTCCATAAGTCATAATGGTGTGAATACTAGTGCTGATCTAAATATCATACCATTGAGGTCTTATGATATTCTAATTGGAATGGATTGGTTGGACAAGCATCATGCTATCCTGGATTGTCATAGCAAGACATTTACATCTCTTGATGGAGATGGAAAGCAAAGCACTATGAAAGGAGTTCCAAGACCCGTCTCTATAAGGGAGATTTCAGCCTTACAACTAAAAAGATGTTTTAGGAAAGGATGTCAATTGTATGCAACTCATGTGGAAGAGCCAAAAAATACAAGGGGGACAAGCCTTGAATATTTCTCGGTACTGCAATAATTTGAAGATGTATTCCAAGAATACCAGGGTTGCCACCAATAAGGGAGATACATTTCTCAATTGAATTAGTTCCAAGAGTTGCCCCGGTGTAAAAAACACTTCACAGAATGAACACACCAGAGTTAAAAGAATTACAAATGCAGTTGGAGGAATTTTTGAAGAAAGGGTAAATACATCCAAGTGTTTCACCTTGGGGAGCATCAATACTTTTTGTCAAAAATAAGGATGGAACCTTGAGGCTGTGTATTGAATTTCGACAATTGAATAAGTATACTATAAAGAAAAAGTATCCTCTACCCAGAATTGATGACCTCTTTGATCAACTAAGTGGAGCAAAGATATTTTCAAATATTGACCTGAGGTCAGGATACCATCAAGTAAGAATCAAGGAAGAAGACATTCATAAGACAACCTTTAGGACCAGGTATGGGCATTATGAATTTGTAGTGGTTCCATTTGGACTGACTAATGCACCAGTTGTCTTTATGTTCTTAATGAATGGCATATTCAGAAATTATTTGGATAAGTCTGTCATAGTGTTCTTGGATGACATACTTATCTATTCTAAGTCTGAAGAGGAGCATGAACATCACTTAAGACTGGTATTGCAAGTGATGAGATAACATCATTTGTATTCCAAGTTGAGTAAGTGTTCCTTTTATAAAAAGAAGATCCATTACTTGGGACACATTATCTCAGAACAGGGCATAGCAGTAGATCCAAAGAAGATTGAAGCCATTAGAGGATGGCCAACGCCCATAAATGTGTCAGAAGTCAAATATTTTATGGGATTGGTTGGTTACTACAAAAGGTTCATAATAGGGTTATCTAAGATTTCTCATCCCATCACTTCTTTGCAAAAGAAGGGATCTAAATTTGAATGGACACCTAAGTGTGAAGATAATTTTAATATGTTGAAGGAATTACTTACTAGTTCACCTGTGTTAAAGATTACTGACCCAAATGAAAGTTTTGTGGTATGTACAGATGCATGTAAGGAAGGACTTGGGGGAGTCCTCGTGAAAAATGGACATGTCATTGGTTATGAGTTCAGAAAGATTAAGGATCATGAGAGGAACTATGCCACACATGACTTGGAGCTTGCTGCCATTGTCCATACCTTGAGGATGTGGAGGAATTATCTCATGGGGAAGAGATTTGAATTAAGGAAAAACCACATTGGCCTGAAGTATCTTTTTGAATAACCAACCTTGAATGCCAAGCAAACAATATGGCTGGAATTTTTAAGCGAATATGACCTCGATATCAAGCATATCAAAGGAAAAGAGAACAAATTTTCTGATGCACTTAGTAGAAGAGTGCATCTCATGCATGATACTGTTGTTAGTATGCATCAGTCAGGCTTGAAGATCATAATTTTAGATGGTCTCGCTATAGATCAACATTACCTACAGGTAAAGGAAAGATTAAAACAAGGAGATGTACAACATAAAATAAAGGAGCATGAGATAAAGGAAGATGGATTACTCATGCATAAGAATAGAATCCATGTTCCTAGTTCTAGAGAACTGAGGAATTTGGTATTGAAGGAAATGCATGATGTTCCTTATGCTAGACATCCCAGTTACCATAAAAAAATTACAACAGTAAGAAGCCAATTATTTTGGCCGGGAATGAAAAATGATGTTTCTAATTACATTGCTCAATGTATGGAATGTCAGAAGCTGAAGGCTAAGCACAGGTAGCCATCGGGTTTGCTGTATCCATTAGCAATCCCAGAGAAGAAATGGGAAGTGATAACCGTTGAATTCATAACTGAATTACCCAGGAAATCCAGGCAACATGATTCAATCATGGTGGTGCCTGACAAATTAACAAAGGATGCTCATTTTGTTCTTGTAAAGACAACACATGCAATGACTAATATTGCAGAAATTTACATGAGAGAGATTTCTAGGTTGCATGGGATACCTAGGACAATTGTCTCAGACATAGATACAAAGTTTGCCTCCAATTTCTGGAGGGGATTGTTTAAAGGATTTGGTACAAATCTAAACTTTAGCACAACATACCATACCCAATCAGATGGAAAAGCATAGAGGGTCAATCGAATAATTGAAGACATGCTGAGAATGTATGTGATGGATAAGACATCTAAGTGGGAATATTACTTGCACTTGGTCAAGTTTGCATATAATAATGGGTATTAAGCTTCATTGAGAATGAGCCCATTTGAAGTCGTGTATGGTAGGAAATGCAATACTCCAGTGAGCTGGGACAACCCAACAGATAGAGTGGTACTTAGGCCAGAGTTTCTCAAGGATATGGAAGTCTAGATGGTTAAGATCAAGCAGAATTTAAAGGCAACTCAGGATAGACAGAAAGTTTATGCAGATAAAAACATGACAACTAGAGAATTTAAAGTAGGGGAGCATGTACTTTTGAAAGTGAAGCCTAATAAAATCTATTTGAAATTGGGTAGTTGTACAAAGTTGACAGCCAAATTCTATGGTCCATTTGAAATATTGGACAGAATAGGGCCAGTTGCATACATGCTTGCATTGCCTGCTTCCATGAATGTGCATAATGTATTTCGTGTCTCTTTACTAAAGAAATATGTACATGATCCTAACCATGTTATTGATTGGCATCTGATTGAGGTAGAAACAGAGGGAGAATTTTAGGTTCAACCAATGCGGGTATTGGACATAAAGGTCAAAATTCTCCAGAATTGAGTTATAGAGATGGTAAAAGTTCAATGGACCTGCTACGGTCCTGAAGATGCTACCTGGGAGCATGGAGATTCCATGCGGGTAGAATACCCACAACTTTCTGAATAAAATTTGAGATTTTGATCTCTATTTTGTATATGCACTGAGGACAGTGCCAAAATAAGGGGGAGGTGATGTAACACCCCGAGTTCTAAAACCCCATTTTAAATAATGTATTGTTACAATGCTAAGAGGCCAGAGTGCCCAAATAATTATTAAAAGGCCAGTGATCATAATAAATGTAATGTTTTGATCATTATTAATAATAAACACATCTGTAGGGGTGTAGACCGATTGGCAAGTGCTGTGTAAATGGAAGGAAATATGTAAAAGAGGTCTCAAGGTCGATTCTCGCCCCGATTTATCTGGAGGCATGCTTACAGGCTGTGCAATTCATCCTAGGGGTTATAAGGTAGTCGACAGGATTCGGTCTTATGTCACACGAGTATGATACTTCCGTTGTTACTGATTCCCCTAGTTACAAAAAAAAATAAAAAAAATAATAAACACATCATTGGCTACTAGACAGACAAGGAATAAATTTATTGGAGGTTATGATTCCACAAGAGAGGGGGCTTGAGGAGATAAATTTTATTTCCTATTTTAATTACCCTTTTGTCTAAGGGAGTGGGTCAGTTACATGAGCCTCTTGGGGGATACAAAGAGGTTCTTGATTCCCCACGCAATACTTAAACCTTCCCCTGGACTGTTGGGGGGGTTGGCCGATAGATCGTTCACTCATTTTCTTGTTCACTCCTTCATACGCTTCTTCAATCGTCCACTTGATCACTGGTTCATGCATTTATTGATTCTGTCCTTACCTATCACTCATTGATCCATCCTCACCTGTGTCTTGTCTTAGGAAAGGGAAATGAACTGCTGAAGAGAAACCATGGTATTGTTGGTTATAGAGGTCACTAGTGTAATCCAACCATGACTTGAGGCCTGCATGTCTGAGATGTGTTGGCCTATGTCCAACCTTGTTAACAATTGCGAGTCCTAAGAGTTCCAGCATTGATATTCTCGACCAGTTGTGCTAGAGCCCCTGGAAGGAGAAGGACTGCTTAAGGGACTGCATGGAAGAGAAGGGTGGAGGCCCATTCTCTTGGGTGGTGCAGACTGGGTAGAAGAGAGTTGGATACTTGGATTGTTGTGAGTGTTGGGAAAGCATGTCAGAGCTTGAGTGATGACTGTTTTGGGAAGCCAAGTAACACTCTAGAACCGTCCTTGTGGATTCATAGCCCTGGCTCGAGGGTGACACCGTTGTTGAGATTTGGAGCAGTAATGTCTACGATTGGGTGGAACATCCCTGGTTTGCATCCAGTTGGTGTCATCTTTTATAAATATAATTTCTCTTTGTTATGGTATTAATTATTTGTATATGAATGTATTCTATTGTGTATTTATTTATCATATGATTGAATCTTTAGAGTATGCATGATTGTTGGTTATTGTTGTGCATGTCGTTAGATCTTTTATTTTATGCATCCTTATTAATTTACAAAGGTATCGGTAAGAGAAATAAGTCCCAGGGTGGGATTGAAGGTGGCATAACCCGACCTGTGGGTGGATGGGGTGTGTTACAAAACTAAAACTAAAACTATAACTAATATTAAAACTAAAACTAAAAAACTAAAATATTAAAACTAAAACTAAAACTAAAACTAAAATTTAGAACTTACCTGAATGCCCACAACTCCAATGTCCTCCCACCCGTAGCAGCAACGTCCGCAAGAAACAACAACGTCCACCCGCCCACAACAAAAATGCTCGCCCGCCCGCAACAACAACGTCCACCCTCCCATAAAAATGTCTGTCTGCTTCACTTAAAAAACATTCACAACATACACAATGTTCACAACGTCCATAAGGCCCGCCCACGACTATTCAACAATTCGTAAAAACTGTTGCAAGAGCGATGTGCAACTAATATATAAATGTTTTTTCGACCGAAAGGTTTTTTCAGCTGAAAGCATCTTTCATCTGAAAAGGTCTTTCAGCTTAAAGTGTATTTTGGCCGGACTATCTTTTGGCCGAAAAGATGTCACCGGATGAAAAAAATCCATCCGGCTAAAATTGTACACAAAAATCGAGGGTGTCGTCACAATACTGTTCGATTTGACATTCCAAGGTTCAGCCGAAAAATGTTTTGGCCGAAAAATAGGACTTTCGTCCAAAAGAAATATTAGTTTGACCAAAAAAAGGTCTTTCAGAATTTTTGAGACTCGATTCTCATGAAAGTGTTACCCACCTTCATGAAGTTACCCCCTAACAATGAAGGAAATATCAGGTCTAGTGTGAGTGAAATAAACAAGACTGTCAAAAAGTTGCCTATACATGGTAACATTTACTTTCAACGAATGAAATTCCTTATTCAATTTCACTCTTGATCAATATGAAGTTGAACATGGCTTATAGTCTTACATTTTCAATCTATTCAAGATATCTAATACATACTTAGGTTGAGACATGAAGATACCATCATCAAACTTCATAACTTGGATGAAAATAAAGAAATGCAATAGACATAAGTCAATCATTTCAAATGTATCCTTCAACCTCTACTTCAAGCTATGATTAGGCTCACAACTGTTACTGGTAATAAATAGGTAATCAAAATATAAGATAATCAACAAACTCTTATTAGTCACATTCCATATATAAATACTATGATCAAATTCATAGCATTTGAAACCATGGAAACAAAATAATTTCTCAATCTTCTCATACCACACCCAATGCACCTATTTCAAACCATACAATGGATTATTTATTCTTCATACAAGACTACCATCCTGCAAAAAACCATGTTCTTTCTCCATATATATCTCCTCATTAAGATTTCCATGTAAGCATCCATCTGATGCACCTCCCAACCAAAATTTGCAATAATAGAGAGAACCACTCAAACATATTTCACATTGGCTATAGGAGAAAGTTCTCTATGTAGTAGACTCATTCCCATTGAGGAAAAGCATTATCTATTATATGATCCTTACGTCTCTTAACAATACCATCCAATGTGAATTTTGTCTTATAGACCCATTTTCATTTCACTACATTCTTTTCTTTTGGTTGAGAACCTAATTCACAATAATGATTATTTAATAAGGAATTTGATTTATTAGTCATTGCATTATTTCATTCTAGTCTATCATGTGCATCTACATATGTCTCTTGTCACATGATTCTAGCACATGAACCATTAGTGCAACATTTCCCCTTTGTTTTTTACCTCGAGTCTTCCTCAAATTAGTTGCATCACGTACATCAACACCATCAACATTAATCATATTAGTTACCCACTTAGGATAAGGAATATCCCTTATAGAAGGTGTTTCTGCAACATATCCATCATGAATATATCCAACCATGTTGTGAGTCGATTTAACATAATAAAGTCGACTTGTAGTTTATTAAACAATATAAATATGACTATATATTGGTGTAAATGGCCTAGTTGATTAAAAAAGTGGACTCCATAGTCCATAGATTATGATATTCAATTTTGAATTCTGTAACATTTCGATTGGTTCACTACCTGAAATTCTAGACAAAGATGTTAGTAAGGGAATTCTTGTCATCTAAGAGAACATCTCATTGAATTATCACTTCATATTTTATTATATCAAATAGTATATAGTATTTTGACTCTTTAGAGTATCCTATCATGATGTGTGAATGACTATTTGGATCCAATTCTTTTCAACTTTCATCAAGAATATGAGCCCAATACATACATATTTAAATGTTCCGATATGTCCAATCGATGATTTTTTTCCACTCCATTTCTCAAGAGGAGTAACATCCCATATTTCTCTAGTCATAATTCCATTAAAAATGTAATTTGAGCAGAAAACAACCTCTTCCTAGAAATATTTTGGTGTTGGAACAATGAGATAAGAAATTTCACCACACCTCCTGATCTTATAGAGACAATCAATTGATAGTTTACAATCAAATAGGATATTTGACTAAGTGGTCCATTGAGTATTAGACTAATTGGTCGAGTCGACCATGGTAGTTTAATCATGTGCAGGTCAAGGCATAATTCAAAGAGTTCAATATGTGACCTATCCAATCAAAGTGGGCTATGTAGTTAGTTACACTTTGGTGCTAAATATATATGGTCTTAGGTATGTATCTATCATGGAATTGTTTTAGCCCCTTGTGTTCCCTATTGTATGTTGAGCTATGATGACTTTTTCTGAAGTGTTATATGTTGGATCACTAAGGGGGGGTGAATCAATAATAGATAAATTGAATCCTTTTTCACCATAAAATGCAAGTGTTATATAAATGTATCATTATCATCCAATAGTAGCACAATAAATAAACAATGAAAAAATGAGCAATCATACACATACACAGTACACCAATGTTTTACGTGGAAACCCAAAGTGAAAGAAAACCACAAAATGATTTTTCTTATATGTCTTTAAGGATTACATTCATTGGAAGAACCAACTTCCTTTTTTTTCTAGCTGTAACTGGAAGGAGGCTCCAACCCCTGGTTTCTTAGGCTACAACCTGAGGGAAGCTCCAACTCCCCAATTCTCTAGATACAACCCCCTATGTTCTTTGACTACAACCAAAAGGTGGCTACAACCACCTAACCTTGCCCCATCCAACCACCCTGAAATATAAGTGCCAAATGTAGAAACTGAATATGTCACTGAGAAAGCTGTCACTGTATACTCATCAACCAATCTGATATGATCACATATACCTCAAACACTATACCACAAGTCTATACCTTAAACAATGTTCTAGAACCTCACTTTTATACAACCTTTATCTGTACCAATAACTTCAACAACATACCTCAACCAAAAGCCCTTTTTTCTTCTTGTAGCGTTCTATTGCCGCAAATCCACTGTCGCATTTTTTATGTTGTGGTTTTTTTGCCGTACTTTTCTTGCTGCGATTTTTCTGCTGCACTTTTTTTGCCACGATTTTCCTGCCACACTTTTCCTGCTGCACTTTTCCTGTCGCACTTTTTATACAACATTTTTCCTGCCACACTTTTTCTGGTGCAATTTTTCTTCAACACTTTTTCTGCTGCACTTTTCTTTCCACACTTTTTTTGCTGCAATTTTTCTACCACACTTTTTCTTCTGGAGTTTTCCTGCCGCACATTTTTTGCCACACTTTTTCTTTCGCAGTTTTCATGCTGCACTTTTTTTGCCACACTTTCTCTATCAATAATACATGCCCAAATAAAATTTCACACAAATAGATATTCAATGATATTAAATTATGTTTTTGTTATGAGGAAAATCTCTCTATAACTAGGGTAAACCACAACAGACGAAAATGACTACAGAAATCAACTCTCTTCTCAAGTATGCTATGAAAGAAAATATGCTAGCAAGACAAGATAAAGGGCCTACCTCATCCAGACATTTGATGAAGCCCACCGTTGAGCATTTGACCCAAAGCAATATACCTGCAACTAGTCCTCAACAACCAAGCAAAGCAAGCATATGGTGATAATAAATGATGTTATCATATTCAGTAGCATAATCCATTAATAAACATGACAAATACGCCCATGGAATAATAATTCAAATATTTGCAAGATATCAATTGCACAGGAAAAGAGTATTTCTATTAATGTATGATCAACATAAGTGAAAATGTTATAGAATTATATGTCGGCATGGTTTAGAACTGAGAAACTAAGTTCCTTCCAGCTGGGCCTCCACCACTTCAATCCTCCACCAAAGGCAAGCTCATAAGAGATAAACAATGAGGTTCTCCATCAATAAAGGAAGATCTTGGGGGTTGAACACTATGTTCAGAATTAAAGGACAAAGGGTTGCAGACTTAATATGAAAATAATTTCTCCAGAGTAACTTTGCTCTCAAAGTTGAATTATTTCTCCCTTTCCATAGCTCAGAATTGGCCCATTTATAGCCTTCAAAATGGAACTGAAGGGCTGAGTCGAAACGTTTCCAGTATATGGAAGAATAAATATCATAGATCTCCTGTCGTGATATGGAAAACTGACATTAATTTTCATTTTCTGGTACAAATCCCGATGTACACGGGTTGTAGTGGAGCAACCTGCGTATACACATGATGTATAGTAGGCAAGATGCTTACATGTGGAAAAATATGTATTTTTGGCTCTGGATTTTACAAACAGGGATGATAAGTCTGCATAGGGAAATAGAATAAGGCCTTATTTGCAAGATTGCATAGGGTGAGGAAAATCTTGCTATAATAGTTTTGAATGAGAGACCCTTACCTCTTATTTATACTTTTGTGTAGATTCCTCAAGGGGTTTCATTCTAACCATCTTAACCCACTTTCCTGATTTTAGGGTTAACCCACTTATAACCAATTGTCCACTTAACTTAACCACTTTCCATAATTAGTAATTTCTTCATTAAATTTATTATTTAAATAATTTATTTTGCATCCTCTTTGACTTATAGTACACTCATCACTTCACTTTATTATTTAAATAATTTTTTCTTTGCAAAAACTTTGACTACTTTGACCTTTTGGGGCTTCTAGATGACTCACGAGCGTTCTCCAACTTCACATGGCCATAACTCTCTAATCGTGAGGAGTTATGTGACATTCCACATACCACCAGAAATGACATGACATGTACTATCCATCTAGAATAGTTTTACCTGCAAATATATCAAAACTCATACCATTATCCATGAAAAAAACTTGGTTCCATTACCCAAACCTTTGTGCTATCAGAATTCACTATCGGACTTTATTCAAGGGTTGACATCAATTAAAACCAACCCAATTAATCAATAATCTCCCCCTTTGGCATTGATGGCAACACTCTGATGCAATAATGAAGTCACATCACTCATTCTCTTCCTGTGACCATCGCTCGCCCTGGAACCATGCCTATGTGCTCTGCATCTGATAAATCTCTCCCCCTTTGTCATTAATGGAAAAGGTATCTTTCCATCCGGGGTTGCTTCCCATAACTGGACTGTCCTTGGGGATACTCCCCTTGACTAAAATCTTCCTGAAACTGATATCCAACCTAAACTGTCCTATTTATGGTGCTTCCTCGTGTAATATAAGACATATAAGATAAGCATTCAAAAGAATTCATTTTGGTGTAGAAATTACTCCGAGTCTCTAGTGAAGATACTCAAAGGATTCCCGTGGAAGTGATTTTGTAAATATGTCTGCCACTTGTTCTTTTGTTCCCACATATTCAACTCTGATGTTCTTCTCTGCAACTTGTTCTCATAGAAATTGATACTTGATTGGAATGTGCTTCATATTGGAGTGCATCATTGGGTTCTTTGAGATATTGAAGGCACTCGTATGATCATAATAGATTGGAATGGGCTCATGATACTCAACCTGCATATCTGTCAGAGTTTGTTTCAACCATAGAACATGTGTACAACATGTTGTTGCTGCAATATATTCTGCTTCGGCTATAGATAAGGATACTGATGATTGTTTCTTTCTTAGCCATGATACTAAACACTCACCCAAGTAGAAAGATGCTCCATTGGTGCTTCGTCTGTAATCAATGCAACCTGCCCAATCTGCATCTTTGTAGGCAATAAGTGATAGATCCTTTCCTTTTGGATACCATAATCCAAACTCTTATGTTCCTTTGAGATATCTGAAAATTCTCTTCACTGCTACAACATGTGATTCCTTTGGTGTGGCTTGAAATCATGCCACCTGTCCAAATACTTGCATTACGTCTGGTCTAGATGTTGTCACATATAGTAAGCTACAAGTCATTGACATATATTACCTCTCGTCTGTAGACTTTGAATCATCATCTTTGCTCAACTTGCAACTGGTTTGCAATCTTCCATTCCGAACCTCTTTAGCATTTCTCTGATATACTTAGTTTTAGAAATAAAAATTCCTTGGTTGTTTTGATGTATCTAAAGACCCAGAAAGAAGGATAGTTCTATGAGTAATGATATTTCAAATTCATTCTGCATATCCTTTGCAAATTTCTGTCTTAACCTGTCATTATTGCATCCAAAAATAATATCATCAACATAAACTTAGACTAATAAAATACTATCTTGAGTTACCTTGACGTAGAGGTTGTTGTATGCACTTCACTTTCTAAACCCTTCCTGCTGTAGATATTTATCCATTCTAGAGTACCATGCTCTAGGATCATGTTTTAGACCATACAAGGCCTTATTCAATTTTCACATGTAATATGCATTCTCTGACAACTAAAATCCTTCTGGTTGTTCGATGTAGACTTCTTCTTCAAGTTCCCCGTTCAGAAAAGTTGATTTCACGTCCATCTGATACACTTTAATATTATTGGAGCATGCATAAGATAAAAGCAATTGGATTTCTTCCATTCTGGCAACTGGGGAAAATGTCCCTTCAAATTCAATTCCTTCAACCTGTGTGTATCCTTTACATAAACATCTAGCTTTGTTCCTTGTAACCTGTCCATCTTCATTCAATTTATTTCTAAATACCCACTTTGTTCCAATCACATTCTTATTCTTTGGTCTTGGAACCAATTCCCAAGTGTCATTCTTCTCTATTTGATCCAATTCTCCATCCATGGCCTTATTCCAAAATTCATCCTTGCTGGCCTCTTAAAAAATGTTTGGTTCAATCATATATGAGAGTGCTAGATGCATTTGTTCTCGTGAACAAATTCTTCTTCTAGTCTCGAATCCTGCATCTTTGTTTTCGATAATCTGATCTAAAGGATGATTCTTTTGTACTCATTTTCTAGGTGTCTTTGGAGGCACTTGTTGAACTTGCTCTTATACTTCTATCTGATCTTCTTCATCTTCCCCTTCTACTTCTTCTTCATCTTCTGCTTCTTCTTCATAAATTTGTTCCATTAATTAATTTTCTTCTTCCTTTAATTCTCGTCCACATGTTTCATCAATTGTTACATTGATGCTTTCCACAACTTTGTTCAACCTCAGATTGTAAAAATTGTATGCTTTCCTTGTACTTGAGTAACCAACAAGTACTCCTTTGTCCACATGAGATTCAAACTTTCCTATTCTGCAATCTTCTCTTTTGATGTAGCATTTGCTTTCAAATACTTTGAAGTGATTCACATTTGTTGGTCTTCCTTTCCATAGCTCGTAGGGAGTTTTGTCAGTGTTGTTTATGAGAATTACTCTGTTTTGAATGTGAACCGATGTATGCAATACATGTGTTCAAAATAGATATGTCAATTAAGAATCCATTAGCATTGTTTGAGCCATTTCCTGTACTATCATGTTCTTTATTTCAACAACTCCATTTTGTTGAGGTGTTCTGGCAACGAAGAATTGCCTTTTTATTTCATGCCTGCTTTAGTAGTCCATAAATTCATTTGAAGTGAACTCTCCTCCATTATCAGATCTCAAACATTTGAGTTTTGAATCCATTTCATTTTCAACCATTTCCTTGCAGACCTTGAAGTTTTCAAAATCTTCTGACTTATTCTTGAGAAAACAAACTGCAGTCATTATTCTATAATAATTAACTAATAACATAAATTATTTCTCACCTTTTAAACCCTTTGTTGTAGTTGTTCCAACTAGATCAGTATGCACAATTTCCAGGGGTCTTGTCGTTGAATACTCCTTTGATTTAAACCTGGTATTTGTTTGCTTTCCTTGTTGACAATGCTTGCATAAAGTGTTGGTTGGTTTCGTGATCTGGGGAATTTCTCTAACTAATTCCTTTTTGCTGACTTTGACAAGGTTATCAAAGTGTATGTGACCCATTATTCTGTTCCATAGCCAAATTTCATATTCCTTTCCTAGACAACAATTTTCATTTCCAATTTGACTTAATACATATATGTTGCTTGAAGTTCTTGCAGTTGTTGCAATCGATTTTCCTGAATATTATTTTCTTATCTCACACTTTTGTGAATCAAAAGTAACTTTATGACCTTGGTAACCCATTTGACTCACACTTAGAAGATTATGTTTCATATCTTCTACTAGTAGAACATTTTATGCCTTGGTATTCTTGTTTCCAATTCTGACTGTGCCTTTTCCAATTATTTTAGCTGAATCATCATTTCTGAAGGAGATTGATCCATTTCTTTCCTTCTTAATATAAGAAACCCATCTTTATCACCTTTAGCATGTTTTGAAAAACCACTTTCAACATACCAACCATGTTTCTTCTTCTTAGATTGTAGAGCGAGTGTGCATTCTTCATTACTATACTGATTATGATTTCTTATCCATGTTCTCTTCTGAGGTTCCTGTTTGTGACTGTTGTTGTTCTGTTGTGGTTCTCTAGGAGGAACTGTCATTCTACAATCTTTGGCCATGTGTCCAAAGTTATTACACTTGTATCATTTCACTTCAGTGCTCAATGATTCAAACCTATTGTAACTTCTTCTCCGTGTTTCATTAGGCCTTCTTGGATAACCCTTTTGTGTATGCCTTTCAAAGTTGTTTATGTTCATGTTGTTAGATCTGAAATTCATAGCTTTATGTCCAAAATTATTGCATGCATAACATAAACCAAAAAAGATAGTTTGATACCTGGGAGTTGAAGATCTTATGAAATAAGTTTCTCTTATGAATCCTTCTTCTTCTTGAGGCCTATCTATCAGTCGTTGATTCTGAAATCTGAATCTTCTCGATGGAGGAGTGTCCTTGTAATCTTGTTTGTAGGTCTTCCTATCCCATTTGATTGTTTCTCCATAGCTTTTTGGATATGTTTTTTGTTCTGTTGTTTTGGAGCTTGATCCCTTTTCTGTCTGATTGTATCTAAGTCCAGTCTTGTCATGACGAGGCTTTTGACTACTGATAATGTCATCCAAAAATTTTGAGTTGTTCTGCATATTTTTCTTTTGAAGATCCTTTCTTAATGTGACAATATCTGCTTCCAAATTTTCAATGATCCTGTCTCTTTCTTCTAGCTTTTCTTTGAGTGCTTCTTCAATTCTTTTATCTTCTTCTATTTGAACCTTCAAATTTGTGATCATTTGTTCTAGTTCCTGAGTGTCTTCTTTCTTGTCTAGTTCCTCCCGTAGCTTCTTTTTTTTCTCCTTTTCTCTTCTTATAACTTCTATGGCAGTCAACAATTATTCTCAGTAGTCAACTTATGCCTCTTCATATTCTTCTTCGGTGTATTCTTTATCAGAGTATTCTACTGCCATGAATATAACTTTTTCTGTCTCACTGTCAATGACTTCATATTCATCTAATGAGGAGATGTCTTCTTTGGCGCATAAGCTTTTCTTGAAAGCTTTCTTTACAATTATTTTGCCTTTATATGTTTGCTTTCTATTTGAGTGATCTTCATCATTCCTCTTATTTTTCTTATGAGGACGTTTGTTAGAAAAATTACCAATACCATCACAATTAAAACAAATCAATGGAAGCTTACCTTTATATCTACCGTTCGTTCCCTTGTTCAATCTCCTGAGAAAGTTGGCCACTTATTCATCATCTTCCGAGATGTCACTGCTTCTACTATGTTATTTTTCCTTTTTCTTTCCCTTTTTCGTTGACTTGTTGGATGCTTTGAAAACTGCTTCTTTTATATCTAGATTTTCCTATTCAGTTCTCATTTCATATGCTATGAAGATTCCATGTAGCTTGTCCATGCTTATGGAGTCTAGATTTTCTCTTTCTTCTAGCGCTGATATCTTAGGATCAAATCTCATAGGAAGAAATATTAGTAACTTTTGAATAATTAAAGATTCTTTAATTTATTCTCCCAATCCTATGATTGCATTTACTGTTTCATCGAATCGTAAGAAGTAAGCAGTAATATTCTCATCTTCCTTCATATTTAGTTGTTCGAACCAACCTCTGTAAGTTTGAAGCTTTTCTACTTTGACTTTTGAATCTCCTTCATAAATATTTTGAAGCTTGTCCCAAATCTCTTTAGCGGATTTACAATGTATAACTTTGGTGTATACCGATTCAAAAAGACCATTCAAAAGTGAATTTGTGGCTTTGAAATTATTTTTCCGAGTTTTATTGCTCTTTCATTTGTCGACAGAACTTCTGGTTCTTTGTATCCATCTACAACTGATTTCCAAATTTCAAATCCATGTGCCTATATATATGTTTTCATCCAAAATGCATACTTTTGTCCATCAAAATGTGTTATTCCATTTTTATACATGTTGTTTCTCTACATGATCTACCTTTCAATGGTTAAACTGATTTCTGAAGGAACCTACTCTAATACCAATTGTTGGATTACTGAGAGGGGGGTGAATCAATAATAGAGCGATTGAATCATTTTTCACCATAAAATGCAAGTGTTATATCAATGTAACATTATCATCCAATAGTTGTAGAGTAAATAAACAATGAACAAATGAGCAATCATACACATACACAGTACACCAGTGTTTTACATGTAAACCCAAAGCGGGAGAAAACCATGGAATGATTTTCTTATATGGATTTAAGAATTACATTCATTGGAAGAACCAACTTCCTTTGTTTTCCATCTGCAACTGGAAGGAGGTTCCAACCCCCTAGTTTCTCAGGCTACAACCTGAGGGAAGCTCCAACTCCCCAATTCTCTGGCTACAACAAGAAGGAGGCTAGAACCCTCTATGTTCTCCGGCTACAACCAGAAGGTGGCTACAACCACCTGTCCTTGCCTCGTCCAACCACCCTGGGATATAAGTGCCAAATGTAGAAACTAAATATGTCACTGAGAAGCCTGTCACTGTACAATCATCAACCAATATGATCTGATCACATATACCTCAAACACTATACCACAAGTTTGTACCTCAAACCATGTGCTAGAACCTCATTTTTATACAACCTCTATCTGTACCAATAAATTCAACAACAAACCTCAACCAAAAGCCCTTTTTTCTTCTTGTAGCATTCTGTTGCCGTGAATCCACTGCTATGATTTTTATGCCTCACTTTTTCTGCTGCAATTTTTCTACCGCACTTTTCCTGCTGCGATTTTTATGCCGCACTTTGTTTGCTGCACTTTTCCTGCCGCACTTTTTCTTTCATAGTTTTCCTGCCACACTTTTTTTGCTGCAATTTTTCTGTCGCACTTTTTCTGTCGCACTTTTTCTTTCGCATTTTTTCTGTCGTAGATTTCCTGCTATTGGACACACCTACCACACTTAGAGGGGGGGGGGGTGAATGAGTGTGGGGCTCTTTTTCCCAAAAC